>CAKOAT010999668.1:130912-153532 GCA_932364175.1 Eruca vesicaria subsp. sativa
TGTGTGTGTGTGTGTGTGTGTTGTTAATAATTAAAATTTTATGCATAAAATGTTTTTTGAATGTAAAAGTTCGAAATGAATATGTCAACCTATTTTTAATATACATAAAACCATATCTAACATTTTTATTCTATATCACAGTTTCTACCAAGTAAATAATAGCAATCATAAAAAAATAAAATTTAAGTCTAAATTAAAAATAGAACCAGTAATAAATTATCAATAATAAAAATTAAATAATAGTGAAAAACGAGTACATTTTTTTGGTGTTCTCTATCGCCTTTCTCTTCTTTTCTTTTTATCAGACAACGTAGTATTTCTTTTAGTAAAGAATCACAAATCAAATATACTATTCAATTTCATGTACTCATTTTAAAATATATAAAATTTTGATCAATTTTTTTAGATCACCAATTTTATCTTAGTTTTACACGGGTCAATCAGTGCTAGGTGACATGTTACTAACGGATTTTGGATTCTTACCAAAGTTTTATCAAAATTTTGAATAGCGGTGAATTAGTTAAATCCGAACTGCAATATATACATATCACTAATTTTAGTTGCTCAATCTCAAACCCATGTCGGGTATGAAAACACTGCTCAACACAATTATAAATGTACTAAGTTGCAAATTTTCAACACATGTAATTTTATAATTATCAAATCTTTGTTTCGTATAAATCAATTTATAAAGAAAATATATCCGCTCTTGAAAAGATATGTGGTTGTCGCATGTCCAAGATATATTAAAGAGATATTGTCAGTATATTTGTGTTGGGCTTGGGTCGTTAATATGATGTATTGATTTATTTACGGGTTTGCAATAATCATTCGCAGTTGTATTTTGAATTTGTATGTTATTTTATTATATAATTGTTTTGTTAATCATATTTTTAAACACATACCGTCTATATAATACAATGTCAACTTTTATGACCATAATTTTAAAATTAACAGTCGGTTGTATCTCTATTTATTTTATATGACAATAATATCAACCAAATTGTTTATAATAGTACCCTAAAATTATTTATTTTTTTATAAAAAATAATTTTGAACTCAAAATATAAACTATTACAAATAAATACTTTAGATTATCGAATACAACTCATAATTTCATCGGATCTCTAAATTTTGTTATCTAATAAGAAAAAACAATCTTATACCACACATTAAATTGTATGTAATCGTATTTAATCTATATATGTTGGACCAAACCAAAATTATTAACGACAATCTATCTGAATCCGGATAGTCATGTCTATACATATTTGTGAATAATCAAACAATGACATAAATTTAAAGCAAAAATGGTTGTCCCGTCCTCTTTAAGGACGGGTCAAAATCTAGTATTCTTTTAAAACAAATGGAAGAATCTACCCGTTTCAAAATATGCATGGACAGAAACTGCCTTTTGTTACATGCAGTTTATATCATTTCCAGATGCATTGTCTAGAGTTCTTAGTCAATTTTCAACACCGATATCTTGGCAGAAATGGATATCATAGTAATTAAATGTAAGTTTTTTTTGTAACATAATCAGGGGTGGACCTAGGTGAATCCTGACGGGACAAGTGCCACATACAAAAAAAATATTTTTCATTAGTTTTATTGAAAGTTGAGGAAATGCCCCCATACACATTAGGTTGAAGACTTTGTTATCTAAATGGTGTGCCACATATTGTCACATTTGCTAGATCTGCCCCTGAACATAACAGAGACAAGACAAAGAGATTGTCTTTTATATATATAGCTTACCTTAAATTTATATATACATACAAAAAAGCCAATTAAAAAGATAAATTGAAAACAAATGGAGTGTGGCAATGATGGTGGGAATTATAAATATTAGTTAAAATGGCGGGAGTTTTGAACCGATACAGTTGTAAATATTAGTTAAAATCGCTAGAAAATTTCAGCCTATAAAATTATAGATGTTACTATATTTTAAAAGACTATTATCATTACGTATATAAAAACAACTATATCAATAGAAAATACAGAAGCAAACTTAATATCATAAAATATAAAATAAATGAATTTTCATAAATACTTTACAAAATAAAATAAAACAAATAGTAACTAGCAACTTTTAATAATAACGGAAAAAAGCATAAACAATGTCATTTTTTTTTAAAAACAATGTCATTTAATAAACAAATCTGGCTTTATAAAAAAAAATCTGGCTTTATCGATCAGCAAACAAGTGTTATGTATAGCAACTTGTTGAATGGATTCTTTATTTTGTGTTTGAGAGGGTTACATGCGTATTTGTATTTCAATTGAACAAACATTTCAAGGAGAAAAAAAGTAAAAGTTTCTTTTTTAAGGAAACGTTAATTTGTTGTTTTGTTAATTTTAAGGAGCAAATGTCGAACTCGAACGGAAAAAGAATATTTCATTACGTCGTGTTGTGTGTTGCACTTCACATATTAATGATAGCTTGGTATATAAAATGCTCACAGTGCTTGCCAGAGGTGGTCATTTTATATTTATATAGAGAGAAAGAGAGCTTCCCATAAACACAAAAATTAAAATTGAGAAGACAAATGGGGAAAATATTGAGTGTGTCGATGATGGTGTTCGTTTTGGTAGTGATGGCGGCCAATGGAGGAGAAGCAGTAGATCATGTATGTACTTTTAAATGTGAAATGACCTGCGGCGATCCTGAGTTCAAAACCGAGTGCTTCAAAAAATGCATGGCCGACTGCACACATAAACCTACAAGTACCTTTCACTCAACTAAACCATACTCGTAAAGATCTCCCTCTCACTCTTTATTTATGCTTTTTATCAAAAAAAAAACTCTTCATTTATGCATGCATGCATGTACTTGTGTATGTGTATGTCATTGTGAAGTATTGTTTCTATGGTGATATAAAAAATGCAGGATGAAGACTGGAGAGAAGGAAAAAATCAGAGGATGAAGATACTTTCATAATGTCATGATGGTTTTTCCCATGTTCTTTGCTGTCTACATGTAAACAAAAATATAATATAATAAATAGAATAATGTGATTTAACAAGTTTTTTTTTTTGCTTAAATTTAACAAGGTATTTAGGAGAACATATACAATCCATCTATTGGTATACATAAACTAATTATTAGTTGGGAAAGAGGGCAAGGTCTTCTGAACCATTGCATTTAATTTGATTCTGAGGTTACTTATGAAATGATCAAAGGTTACACATGAAATTATCATACATATCTCTGTTTCTGATTTAATATACAGTCATTTTTCCTTATTTTATAATGAGATAAATAATAAGAATAGTAAAAATTTAATCATAGTTATGTGAAAATGGGATGAACAAATACTATAAGTATAGTTTCGACAAGATATTTGAGGAAACTGATAAGAATCTATTTATATGCAAGAACAAATAATATTACTGTAGTGAATCTCTTGAAACGAGTGAATGATTTAGAGTAACCCTTTTCATTTAATATGTTTTTACTTTAAACCTAAACAAAATTATATACTTTAAGTTTACACTTATAAAATTCTATTATCAAGAACTAGTTATTTAACAAAACAAAATGTTATTTGAAATGTTTTGATATACTACATATTGCATTACACTTTTATTTTCACGTAAGATGTTATATATAATTGACTTATAGTTAAAATTTTATAATAGAGTTGTAAACTGTATACGTAATTTTTTGTAGATAACTAAAAATTAGACAGAAATAATATATACTTGGAATATTCTTTTTTAACTGAAACATTTTAACGAAGTAAATGACAGAATCACTTATCAAAAACTAAGAATTATGGTCAATGACCGTAGTAGAATAAATCAAAGAATATACCTGGTTGTTAAAAAAAAGAAGAAGAATATACCCATTTCAAAATATGTCTGGAGAGAAACTGCCTTTTTGTTACATGCAATTTATGTCGCCCAGATACATTTGCTAGAGTTCTTAGTCAATTTTCAACACCACATTTATGATATCCTGGCAAATATAGAGATCCTAGTAATTACATGTAAGTTAACAGAAACAAGACAATGAGGTAGTCTTTTTATCTTATATATATAGAGCGAGAGCTTCAGTAAAATATATTCATACATACATACTAAAATCAAATTCAAAAGACAAATGGAGAAAAAATTGAGTGTGACGATGATGGTGTTCGTTTTGGTGGTGATGGCGGCCACTGGAGGAGAAGCAATAAATCATATATGTACATTTAAATGTGTAATTCTCTGCAAAGATATTGAGTTCAAAACCCCGTGCTTCCAACTATGTATGTCAGGCTGCGAACAAAAACTCCACTCAACTAAACCATACTCGCAGTAAATATCTCTCTCTCCATCTCTGTATATATGCACTTGTCATGTGTGGTTATGTCATTGAAATTAACATTGTTTCTATGTTTCTTTTTTAAAATTGCAGGATAAAGACAGGAGAGATGGAAGAAATGAGAGGATAAAGAGTTTCATATAATGTCTTATGATCTTTTTTCTTCTTTTCTTTTCTGTCTACTTGTAACGAAAAATCAACAAAGAATGAAATAATAATATTTAAGGTATTTGGGAGAACAGATACACTGCATCAATCTATTGATATGAAAAAACTAATTATAACTAATTACTTCGTCGAAAGAGTGCATGGTCTTCGATCTGAACATTGCATTTGATGTGGTTCGGTAGTTACTTATAATGCATGAAATGATCATATCTTTGTTTATGTTTTAATTTTTTTGTCACATTTCTTAACTATATAGACAATGTCCTATGCTAAAAGTTATTACCTATAAATACTTTTTTTTTCTTTGTATGAATTTACTACTTTTTTTTATTTTTTTGGTTCAATGGCTTGCTAGATTCTAGATAGATTATGTAATTCGTGTTTGAACTACTGCGTAAGAATCAGAATAAACTATTGTTAAGAAAATGGCTTCACATGTAGGTCAGCGTAACTAGCTAGATGAAACCAGTATAATCAAAATATGATCATTTCACCTCTTATGTAACTTCAAAAGAACGTAAATTAACAAATGACTATTTATTCATCAGAGAAAAGGATGTACTCTTATCAATGTTATATGCTAACCTGAAAAAAACTTTATAAAAACGTTAATTAACAAAGTACTCTTAATTAACAACTAACAAGGATGTACTCTTATCAACGAGGGTTTATGTAATACGCGTTTTTTCTTGTATATATGAAATTAAACAATTTAATGAGGGAATTTAAAATATGTATACATAATCGTTTGCTCGATCAGATTCAAACAACTTTTACATGTTTGTAATCAAATTGATGAAAACCAACTAGTCTGTAGTCAGCCGAATTAAACCAACATGAACGTAAAACTAGATGGAGACCTATAGAGCAATTTCATTGGGGCTTAAAAATATTTCTCATGAGGGGCTTAAAAATATTTCTCATGAGTTAGGGGTTAACTATTTCTCATGTACCAAGCCCACATATGATTGGTTTAATTATTTTGTTTTAAGTAAAATTTAGATAGGAAGAGGAAGAGTTGAGATACTTCATGTGGGGTTAAGAGTCTCCATTACTTTTAAAAGGTTTGAATTTTATTAGAAGGTGAAGGAACATTCTAAGGAAGAAAAGAGATCAAACACAAAATTAAAATAAACACCAATAAAACAAAACAATAAAAGCTCTTCTTATTCAATCACCTCAGAGGAATAAACCTTCTGGAATTACGGTAACAACCACAACCACATATACGTGGTTTATGGTGATTAACCTTCTTGCAAGTCATGGAAAACTCCGCAAGATAATGACCAATCATCTCAGGTTTAATCACCACCTCGTTAAATTTCTTACCATTATGCACTCCCACAACACTTCCAATCATCTCAGGGACAATGATCATGTTCCTTAGATGTGTCTTCACCACTTCAGGCTTCTTCTTGTCCCCATCTTTTGCTTCTTTCTTCGCCTTACGTAGCTTCTTGATAAGAATCAGAGGTCTCTTCTTTAACCCTCTATAGAATCTCCTTCTAACACGAGCGTTGAAAAGCTTAGAGAGATCAACGTTGGACATTTTGAGAAGAGCTTCCACGTTGAATCCTCTGAATGAGAATTTCTTGAACGTTCTTTGCTTTGTCGCAATCGCCACGGCTGTGGCAAACTCTAGTTCGTTGCTCGTCGCCATTGTTGTTTGAGTTTGAATGTTTCTGCAAGATGATTGAATATGCCATGAGGGAATGGTGAAGTGACAATGTTTTTGTTTCTCTCTTCACTACTATTTATACAAAAAAAAGTAGGGAGATACAGAAAATCTTTGTGATTGACTGTAATATCGGAAACTAACTATATTAGTAGATATTGACCGAGTAATTATGCTAATTTAAGATATTATCAATTAATTAAAATATTCATAATCTAATTTATAGCTACTTCTTGTGACATATGTCAATCAATATCTCAATATTTAGTGCTAACATATCATATTCAGTCAAAATTTCTAGAATTGTATTGATAAATAAATCACAAAATCAACTTCATATAGATTTACTACCATAATAATTTTTAAAGATACTTTACTTGTCGAATTTTATATAAAATGAATAAATTCAGTTTGAAAAAATATTAGACAAAAGTCATAAATATATTAAGTTGGGTTATCCCTTTGTAAGTAATTACAGTAGAAACTCTATAAATTAGTACTCGATAAACTGATATATACTAAATTTCTCTATAAAATAATATAATTTTATATTCTCAAATTAAGTTTTTGGTTTAATTAGTATATCAATAAATTAATATCTTTATAAATTAATAAAAAATAAAATTTTGGTATAGTTCCAACAGTATTATTTTATAAAGATTTCACTGTATATCCATATGTTTGGGCTTAAACGCCTACATCCAATAAAGAGATTGTCAAGGTAATTATAATTTTCTTTTAATAAAATAACAAATTAATATTGAAAAATATTTCAATAGAATATGTAGTCTTTTTTCTCTATGTATATGTAAAAAAGAAAGTTCAATAAGATTAATACAAGCACACATATTCATGCTAATGGATTGGATGAACAAGTATTAAAACGGTCTATCATTTCAACAAGATCATTTGGAGAACATATTTGCATCTTCTGATCTGCAAAACCCATGATCTTTACTAAGAATTCTTCTGGAAAGAGCACTTTATTGTCTTCTTCCTTGTGAATTATTCTATATGTTCTTCCCAAGTCACTGCAGAATCTTATAAACTGTGGATCCTCCAGAGTTTCTCTCAAGTCCAGACACACATCCTTTGCAGTCACACCACCTGCAGATATCATCTTCATCATCATTTCCTTGATAGTCAAGAGATTTAATACCAGATTCTGTGCCATTGCTGATGAACATGGATTCAGAGCTTCTTGTAGAACCATGTTGCCCAAAGCAAACCGTGACATGAAGATGAAGAAGTCATTCAAATTCATTCCTGTAGATGAGAGAAGAGAAAGGGCTTAACCAGGAAGAGCTACACTCAAATCAGGAAAGGAGATAAGTAATGAATGTACCTGTGTTGGCAGCAAGATTACGTTGGCAGAGAGCTTCAAAATCATCAGCTATGTCTCGTATGTCTTCTATAGACTCTTCAGTCTCCTTGTAGTCCTTCCACAGTAGCTCCCACTGAAATTCAAAGCAGACAATGAGTACTTAATCTTTTAGTTCGGTTGAGTTTTTCTTTATATAGAAGAACAAATGCCCTTACCACACAAGATAAGTTGTATGCGTTGAGCCAATTGTGGTTTATTGAAATGGTGTCTTCCTGTAAAACATTTGAGATCATGCATTAACACACTGTTGCTGGTATATATAGAGAGAGAAGAGAGAAACATACCAAGTTATAAACTTGATGATGCCATCCACTGGGAACAAAGATAGTATCACCAAGTTCTTGAATGCACTCAAGCCAGGTGGTCTGAAAATAAACCATAAACGAGCAATGACACACATTGAAAGAATATCATACAAATTGATCATTTGCTAGCTGATTTACCTCCTTAAAACCTGGGAACTTAGTTTCATTCACCTCTTCAAAGATGTTATAAACGCAATTTTTCATGTACCTGAAAAGAAAATCATCTAACTATAAAGTCTAACAATCAGGAAGAGACATGCTACATGTCTGATAGATAGAAGCTTGCCTGTCATAAACAAGATGACTTTGAGAAGGAGGAAGAAAAAGCCATCTTTTTCTACCGCAAACATTAGCTGACCAACTATAAGATCTAAATACATCAGCGTGTAGAGGTGTCCAAGATCCTGCAACCAAGAGCTCAGAACTTATCAGAGGCCAAAACACTCAAAACACCAACAGTTTTGTTTGATCTTTACTCGTACCTTTCCCACCCATATAAACAAAACGATAATCAGAACAGCTTATCTGATCATACTTCTGGAACTTCTCTCTATCCTCATGCATTTGGTAATGGTCTAAATAGATATTAAGCCAATCATCAGAAAACAACGGTGGCGTTCTGTAGGCTGTATAATCTGGATACTCCTGTGGTTTTACAAGAATCAGCATAAAAAAAGGATCAAATCTCTCAGATGAAATAAAACATAAATCTTAAATTTGGGTTTATAATGGGTTTCTAACTTAAAACCATTCGACAATATCCTAATACAAAATTCATGTCAGACCGGTTCACGATCGGTTAGGACTCTCTTTGAGCATGACAGATTTCGGGTTCGGGTTAGGTAGTGCGTGTTCGGCTCTGATACCATGTTAAATTTGAGTTTATCATCGGATTCCAACTTAAAACTATTCGACAATATCCTAATATAAGATTCATGTCAGACCGGTTCAAGATCGGTTAAGACTCTTTTGGGCATGACAGATTTCGGGTTTGTTCGGCTTTGATACCATGTTAAATTTGGATTTAACATCGGATTCCAACTCAAAACCAATTAGTAGTAAATGGAGTGACACAAATCTCTTATATATTAATCATGTCCTAGTCAACAAACTCAATATGGGAAGCCTTACATTCTCACAAGAAAGAGTGTGAGTTAACCTCAATTATGTACCTTAACAAAGTGCCAGTCTTTAAGATACAACACAGACTTCCCATCATCATCATCTTCTCCATTGTCCTCCTTAACAGAATCCTTATCCCATTTCTCAACAAACTCCAAAACAGACATTTCTAATCTCTTCTGATCTGTATACTCTCTCTTATCACAATCTGCAACCTAAACCCAACAAAGTAAAAAAAAATCTAATCTTTGACCATTTCCTTAAACATTTTGAATATGTAAAAACCTAAAGGTGTAAACTTTAACCTGAACTTTGGACTTTCCGAAGTGAGTAGCGAAGAAGTTGAGATTAGGGAGTCCATTCTCAGTGACCCAATCTTCTCTACCTCTCCAATCTTCGGTTAGATCGGAGATTACTACCGGTTTGCTCTTGGCTAAGTATCTCTCTGCGAAGTCGTTGTAGCTTAGCTCTTTGCCGTTGATTTTCTCGATATGGCCTACTATCTCTATCCCCATCTGACACAGTGTCGGAGTTTACGAGATTGTTTTGAGAAAAAAAGGAGAATCTCCGATCAAGTCGCCGGAGGGTTTCAGGGCAGTGAAGGGGACGGAAGAAACTCTAGCTGAGAGAGAGACTTTCAGCTTGGCACTAAACGCTGCGTTTTGAAGAGTCGGGCCTATTATACGTCCATTGTGCGGCCCATTATTGAAAACCCCGTTTAATAAACTTAGTTAATTAATTAAATTTTATAATTAAAATAACATAAAATGGGTGGTTGACAAAAAAAAAATTAAAATAACATAAAATCATTGATAGGTGAAGTTTGTAGGATTTTTTTTGATAAAAGTTTGTAGGATTTAAAACAAAAATTTTGTTCTTTTTTTTTTTTTTTGCTAACCGAGTATCCTGACCCCACCATGGTGGTCCAGACTAAAGACCGAAGTGAGTATGGACCCGAAAGTCACCAGATAGCTTACCGTGTAACAGGTTTTGGTCTCAGATGCTTCAACCCATATGTACATTCCACAGTGGCCAAAATTCGAACCAAGGAACGGACACTCCGGCTGCAACTCCTTTACCACTATATCAAACTGTTCTCATTATCATTATTTTTTAATATCATTTTCCATTACTTTTGATTGGTAAAGTTGGTAGAGCATTATTTTTCCTAATCAGTTATTTAAACATGCATAATACAAATGGAAAAGTAGTAAGTAGTATTGCGTTAGTTCATTGAGACGTTAATGTGTCGGTTGGATTCGTTAATGCATCTCAACTGAGAATTTCGGAATTGCATTTGCCTTTTCTTTGTTTATTATAGTCAAATATTAGTCAAAAGAGTCTCCAATCAGACATTCAGTTAATCATCATATCACCCTTTTCTTTCTGCTTGAGAGATATTAGTTTTAAATTATTATGGAAACTCTCTATTTATTATGACAAATATTTATAAAGTCACTTCAAATATTCATTTAGAAAATGCAACTGGACCTCTTTCAAATCCTGAAATTCTTGTATAGATCTTTCAATCTATCTCAATCATGTTTTTGTTTTTTCTTCACTGCATGCGGCTGTAGTAATCATGATAATTATTATTATATGACACGATGGCTATAATAGATTTGTGCAAATTTAGATCTTATCTTATGATTGACAAAAGAGTTCTCAATAATTGCTGCTATGGTTCACTTTCAAATGCATGCATAGAAATAGCAACAACAACAACGACACGTTAGTGGACTAAAGTGGAGTTTACCAATATTGGAAGGGAAATAGTTACGAATATTTAAATAACTAGTTATGAACAATAATTCTCTACTAAGTAATTTTACTGATCAAAAGGAACGAGACGAAACATTTTTCCTCTTTATTCCTTAGGAATATTGTGATTCGACGCACAATAACAACATAAGAGAGAGAGAATTTAAACTTGTTATTACATGTTGGAATACTGTGGATGTGCTATACAACATTCTTACGTAAAACAAAATCACAAACATGTTTGAAAACCTAAGATTGGATTTCGGTTCAGACAATACATAGTAGTTCGGTAACATGCCTTTCGGCTACTATCTTTTACATTAGTTAAATAGTATTTTCTCTTATATTAGTTAAAAGTATTCTAAACTCGATCCTTGCCCATCTGAAATCTATGATTTTCTTCAAACGCAGAAATAAATTATCATTGTCAAGACATTCAAAAAGAAACATATTCCCATTCCAAATCTAAATCCACTATTATCAGAATCTAGAAACAATATGGTCGGCGGTTATAAACACTATTAGTTTATTCAGTCATTATTGAATCCTAATATGCTCATCAGAACCAATGATTGGAAGACTCGAGATCATATATTATCAGAGGCACCAACTATTACAAGTTGATCCTGGAAATGCCTCGCACATTATTTAACTATGACTTTCTCATTTCTTAGCAAAAAAAAACTATTACAAGTTATAAAATATCGAGGGTCGTATCCTTTGATATTTATGATAATTTAAGACTTCTTATTAAGGACTTTAATCCTCAAGCTTCGAATAATTTTACCATAAAGTTAAAGCTATAACTCTAGTTGGTAATAGTTGTAAATAAAGTAGCAAAGGGCCCGCAATGTACAATGTAAAAGAAAAGGTCTTGTTGGGGTTTGTAGTTTAGCTGGAGGCAGAAACTCAGAGTTTGCTTCCTTTTCACGTCTTAAAGACATCGATTGATTGATGGGTTTGATGGATTCTCGATTTCTTCCTATTCTTTTCTCCACGACAATATCCAAAGTTATTTTCCCACATTATATTATAAATATAATTTTACATAATGATACTATAATACATGTATTGGTGAAAAGATGCACGCATCCAGTTGTAAGAGAATTTTAAAAGCTTTTTAAATTTGTTATCTGTTTTTTGTATTACTGACATTCTTCTTTCTTAAGTCATTTCCCAACTTAAAATGTAACAATTTAAACTCACATGCTAATAACTACATATAGATAGATAGATAGACACTGTGCTTTAAAAAAAATCTAGACACTACCAATATATAAAATTATTTTTTAAAAATTGTTTCAAAACGTTAGACCTCAAATGCGCATGTGAAATCTTTTGAGAACACAAAAAGGAGAGAATTGCTTTGATTTTGGCTACGGTAAATTTATGTTTGGGCCTACTTTAGATGAAATCAATGAGATTATGGGCTTTAGATAGAAATATATACATGCTAAACTACACAAGCTCAAGCAATATATAGTTGCTCCACCATGTTTTAGTTACATGATTGTTCTTGCTCGTTCCGCATCATTCCAAGCTTTGCAGTTTGGTTTAATCAACATCAATTGTAACTATTTCATGTTCGTTGTAACCTATTCAGGGATGCATCTGAAGATCTCCCATGGTTCTCCGCTTCTCGAGCAAGCATTCTCGTTAACTTTGTTTATCTCTTGTTCTGTTATTATGTTTTGTTTTATGTTGTTCATCAAACCGTTGAGGATCCCTCCGGTTATTATCTTCTTACCATTAAGCTTAGCTCTGGATGTAATCACTTAAACCCTTTCTAGATTAATATAATCGTTTGTGTGACAAAAAAAGTTACATGAAATCATTTAAGTTCCATAATCTCATTTTTTGTATTGCTACCTCAATTTCAGTACTCATGACTTAGACTATATTTGGTATATCATAAATCTTCACATGCTAACTCCATAATGGGATACCCCCCCCAAAAAGAAGGATTCGACAATAACGTTCATCAATATTTAAATGCATTAACATCCAAACGATCATATTTTATATAGCTGCCTGAAAGGCTGCACACCATAATATAAGTAACCAAACAAATTATTTAAACAAAGGGAAAAGGAAACTTCATAATCCACATGGCTAGCCATCGCTCTACAAGCTAGTTTTCACTCCAAAAGAGCACAATAATATGAACACTCCAAATAATCAATAGAATATATATATACGATCCCTATATATTAGGTAAGCAAAAGCAATCATACAATGAACACACCACTTCTGTATATTACAAATAAAAGGAAAACTATATAGTTAAACTATAATAAAACAGTATCCTTCAGTTATCCTTACCCTTAACTTTTTTTTTGGGTAAAAACATTACCTTAATTTCTCTCAAACATCCACGCATAACTATGATCCTAGTTTATGAATTAAACCAACCACGGAAATAAGCAACTATAGATAATTATATATATGTTGATAATCACTCAATAAACTAGTTATCATGTTTGTTAAGTATTAGCCTAAAACGACCATTTATCGTTAAACAACCAACTAATATGTCTCCTAGCTTAGTCCTGCTACTCAAAAAAGAATAATAAGAATGTGTATATATATAGAGCTCATCATAAAACAAATAACAGTCCATGCATTTATAAAAGTTGGCTAGAAAAAAATTCCAGCTTATTATATTGTATTCTTACCACACACACACACATAATAATGACATAAATATAGAAAGATAGAGAGAGATGAATATATAGAACACACAATTTATATATACTCTCTCACATGTTACCTCCTCCCTGATCATGACCATTGTTCCAAGGAAGAAAAGACCCACACGACCCTCCGGTACCACGTGGCTGCTGATTCATCACCGGACTCACTCCGGGAAGCCTATAAACCGGATTCAACGGCTGCGGTTGAGGCTGAAACACCAAGTCGACGAGGTTAGGTGTTGACGTGGACAGACCATAGTGAACCAAATCAGCATTAGCGGCGTCAAGCTCCTTCTGAAGCCTATGGACTTGCCTCTGGAGATAAGAGATGGCTCCAACGCAGCCATAGACAGGATCACGGACACGTGCCTCGGCCTCATAGGCTAAGGAGTTGACTGCGTCTTCACGCTGGTGAGGGAGGAGCTCGTTGAGGAGCTTGGTGACGTTGCTTGCTCCGAAGATTTTGTGGACGTTGGCGAACTTGTGTGGCTCCTCAGGGGGGAAATATGGCGCGAATATGCATCCCGGCATGCATTTGCGGCGAAGAAACTTGCACGCGGCGCATGGTGAGTTGTATGTATTTGATGATGATGATGAAGCCATTTCTTTTTTTTTGGAATTCTGATACCTAATATTAAATTTTCAAACACTGTTAACATTACAAATAAGAAGTTAAAAACAGATACACACATACACGTATATGAATGTTTTCATACTAAATAAAGTACATGTATATTTTTGAATTTGCTAGAAAATTTCATCAATATCACACACGATTACTTATATCTTTTTTTTTTTTAATTCCTGCTATTTTTTTCTTTAATTTCCCGTTTCATGTTTTTCTTTATATATATACAGACAAATGCATATAAACACATAGACGCAAACGTACACATGCAGGAGAACTAAGAAAATAAAAAGTATATTTGCAAAACCTAAAGGTCTTCAAATTAGTTGAATTAGGTATATATGAACACATAGATTCACCAGGAGATGCTGGTAAATTGAACAATCAATTTGATTTTACCTGATGCTTTTTGTTTTTGTTTTTGTTTTTTTGTTTTTGCGTTTACTGATCTAAAATGAAAACATAAAAATTTAGATACTTTTTGTTGTTGATACACCTAGCATCACATATAATTAAAGCGTACTAATTAGTGTTATTTTTAAATTCTACATTAAGAATAATTTTTAAGTACTACATAAATGGAAAAATTAACATCACATATACAAATTTAAACTGATTATTGCAGATCACTAACGAATCTCTCTTTAAAGAATTTGATAACTTGATTTAAAGTAGTTGAATCTAGTTAATATCTACTACTATCAGAATTTTCTTAACAGAGTATATATGTGGCTAAGACATATATGGATCAGTCAGTCAGGATACATTTCAATTTTTATGAGACTACAAGTATTTTTTAAACTCCTTGGACAAACAACAGACTATTCAGATCAATGAATTTGTGTATCTCTTTGTACGTATAACAACATTACATATAAATACTTATTATGCAACTATATAATAATTTTTTTACTAAAAGTCATTTTTATTTTTTATTTTTGATTCAGTTGTGCTCTGATGTGCTTTACCATCTCCATCTTCATCTCTCTCTCTTCAACCCTATAACTTTGTTAAGAAAAAAACTAATACCTTGGGAAGAGTCATGAATGAGAATTCTTTAATTCTTTTGGTAAGCCCTAAATTCGATTACACTTGATCATAGAAAATTTCAAATTTCAGAAGTTTTATTTTGTAAATCCGATAACTAAACTATCTCCTATATTTCTCTCTTTCCGTCCTCTTTGTCCTTGCCGAGATGGACTAATTACACTACCCTCAAATCAATCCTATTTTTGATATGTATATAGAATCTTTAGATCTGAAATTAATTAGGTCATCTCAAAGTGAGCAAGTGATCATTGTAGTGATGAAAGCTTAACGTACACATGTACTTACTAATATCATTTTCTCACATGATATAATTAGCTACCCTTAATTAAAGTCTTTCCTAGAGCAGAACTTCAAAAGAAATTGTACAGAAAGGTCAAAGTGGATACAATTACACACACATATAAGTAGCCGCACACAGAAAATTGAACACTGAGCATAGGTAAAAAAACGTATAGTTGAAAATTAAGGATTACTTTGATGATCGGAAGCTATGCATACATCTATGAGTTTATTGAGATGCAAATAAACATACACATATCAAAGCGTATATAGATATATGTATTCACCTACCTTTAGATCTTTAGGTTCTTTGAGGTGGTAGTGTCTTTCTTCCTCTTTCAATGGCTTTTTCTTACCTTTGAAATTTGTTTCCAAAGTAGATAGTATAGGCTTAACTCTTTAGTCAATGAGAGAAATATTTTAGGTGTTTAGCCCTCTCAGAGAAAGGGGAAACCCTAATTTCAAGAAGAATTGAGAAAGATCTGTATAGAGGTTGAGAATTTAAAGAAACAAACAAACATTTTTTTTTGTCAACAGAAACAAACAAACAAATAAAAAGGGAAATTTGAAGAGAAACTTTTAGTGGAGAACAAGAAGAAAGAGCAAAAGACAAAGTGTAATAATAACAAATGACAATTAATAAACAGGAAGAGGAGGGAAATGTATGTCCCTCATAAAACGACTATGACATTTCATCTCAAGAATAATAGTAACATCATCCACTGTGCTCACTTTTGTCTCCCAATGAATTAATTTTTTTAACTTTAGCTTTTGTAAATTTTCTTCATGCATTAATGATAGCAATATTCCCTAACAGTCTCAAGATCAACTCTAAGCTAACAATCATTGTGTATATATACCCTATGATGTCTCTCTATATATACCTCTCACGCTGATGGCCATATTAAGAATTGGAACCTTAAGAAACCCTAAAAGTCTCCACCAAATATCATCTGTCTAATTATATATATGATCACAATAATGCTTGATTTGCAATGGGAACTAGATAACATCTTATTTAGAATATGAATATCTTTTGCAGAAAAAACGAGAAACTGAAAATAATTCACATGGCTAACTGTGTGTTCGTATTGTAATATCTTCACATTCTGAAATTAATAGAGTATTAATTTTTTTTTTTAGTTTTAGCTAGACATCTTCAGCTTAATTCAAATATATATACGAAGAACAATAAGCTCTTGAGACCTCAAAGTAGCTAGGTAGAGACAGGTAATCAGTATAAGTCAATAGATTTCATGTGAACTCAAGTCAATTTATGAAACAAACAATTGGGGTGGGGGGGGGGTCCAAAAAGTTTTGAAGCTATAGCTAGGGTTAGTATCATACCAACAGTTAATTGTGTTATAGTATATATTAGAGATATATTATTGGAAGTGACAACTGATTGTGACATTTTTAACAGTATCTTCTTCTTATTTAGTTCTCGCACCATTGTCATCACCAAAAAATGTTAGCCAAAAGTCAGATAATTATCAGAGTTGACGTCCAGAGTTTAAGTGGTCACATAAATGTTTTTTTGATAACTTAGTCTGGTTGTTTGCGCTGAACCTCTCGCAAGTCGTAGCACTATCGAGTTTGGAAATAAACTGCAAATTTCACCGCACAGAATTAATCTTAAAATGCTTTTAAGATACAGTTCCGAAAAAAAAAGAATGCTTTCAAGATCCGTTAGGTTATTAATTATTGTGTGTCGAGTTATGATGGGTGTTAGTGGTGGGATTTATAAATTTACTAAAGTGAGGCAAGCATCCCTACTTTATCACCAAACTAATTTACTCATTTTAAATTTTCACTATGTGACTAATATAAAGACTTAGGGCTCGAACGTAGAGGTGCTATTCTTTGCTAAAAGAGAACGCTAGTCTCATACTCTTTGCTAACACAGTCACAGAATTAGTTAGTACTATACAGAAAAAGTGGTTCATATATAATTAATAATCCAATCTTACTAATCCGAAAATTTAGATGGCTAAATATCAACTAAGTTCGAAAATTCTTGAACAATATGATTTGGTTGGTTTGTTTATTAGAAGGCTCTTAAGGAGTCCTTAGCAAGGTGTGGTGTCCAATTTTTTATGAGTTTGTGCCACAAAGAGTCTTTAAAATCCTTTCTTAAGGACTGATCTCTTCACTGTTCACGGGTCCTGTTGCCCACGTGGCGACCCGCGAATGATCATCTTTTAAAAAAAAAAATCCGAAATATAATTTTTGTTAAAGAGTCCTATGGGTCTCACGGTTGTGGATGCTCTTAATTCAACCATTGATCTTTTGGAAACAGATTCATAGCTATCCCTGTCAAGTTTTCTTATATCATTTAGTTCATCGACTTCCACTTAACATAAATTGATTCATATTTGTTGAAATCATACATGTAACATTCTATCTTACTTTCGATGCAGGATTCTACATACTAGCTATATCAACATCTTGTAAACTTTTTTGACAAGTTTTACCATCAAAAGGTTCAAGAAACCAATTAGTGTGGTATTAATGTACATATAGCTCTCCATAATGTAGAGAGGTTGCATATAGGAGAGGTGGGGGTATGAAGTGTTATAAAAGGTTTGCAGAGATAAAGAGAATATGGGTGATGGGTCCTCCTCACACATATGATCTACTAAAACTAGACTAGTACTACTGTCCCTCGCATATTTTTCCTTGTAATTTTATTTAATTGAATCCTTGTGATATACCCTAAGAATCTCTAGAAACCACATTTTATATATATGGTCTCATTTGAAACAACACACACAAGAGATAATATAGAATAAAAGAATCTGCATGTGCTGATTGTGGAAGGTAAAGTTGAAGCTAGCATGAGAGGTCAGTGTGATGCAACTTGGTGAATAGTTTTGTGAATGTGTCATTTTGTTTGTTTTCATTTATGCCGAGTGGAATAAAAACTAGATTACAATAAAACATAACTAAATTGGGATATTTATAAAAAAATAAATAGTTTTCGTTCATATATAAAGTTAAAACATCTTCTTTTAGATGATATCTGTATTTTATTAGAAGAAATGCTGTATAAATTTATATACGATTTTACGACTTAATATATGTTCCAAAGAATTTAGTCGAGACATAATATGTTAATCAACCTATATGTATACATTTATTGTATTTAATTACATAATATACACTTTTTTGCCGGATTGTTTATTTGATTAACACATTTTTCTTCGACTAAATTTTATACACATAGTTTACGGAATTTAAATTTAGGAAGTGAATCACACAGCAGTGATACAATTGAAAACCACTAAACTATAAATACTAGTTTTAAGAAAATCAGGTTTTAGAATTACAACCTGAACATTTTCTTGGAAGTTTTATGTTTTGTAGAAACTAAACATGAAGAAACTGATGGGATTTTATTCTGTCCCTTGGGATTGCTTATTTATCTGCAGTAACACGTGTGTTCTGTCCAAAAAATTCAACCTGCCTCTCAGTAGACAGTAACTATCTATTTTTACTAAACATATGATCAATTATGCTCTATAATTTTCATGGCCTATTCAATTTTTCATTTGTAGCGGTCAAGGAAAATCCGACGTTTTCTATTATATGTGCATGTACATATTTAAGCTAAATGAATAATTTCATATGCATGAGTTTAGTATTACATGACTTGTACATATTCATAATTTTCATGGCCTATTCAATTTTTCATTTGTAGCGGTCAAGGAAAATCCGATGTTTTCTATAATATGTGCATGTACATATTTAAGCTAAAAGAATAATTTCATATGCATAATAACTAGAAAATGTAACCCCGAGAGTCCAAGTATTACAAGAGTTATAGATCATATGGGCGTTGGAATGTAAAGATTTGTCATATTATTTCATGACTTGCTATAGATGCTAACTCCTGTATAATTTTGTACAGTGAAAAGATGATTAGAAAATAAACCTACGGTATTTATCATCTCTGAACGATACTTTTCAACTAATTGGAATTTGTATCCTATGAAACAAAAGCCTACGGTAAGCAAGAAGCATGCGTTTAATTTAATATCATCTATATCAATGTAGTTTAGTAAAACTTTATTAGCATTGTTTCATGGTGATGATGTAGCTAGGGACTGTAGTCTTTATATATCTTTTTTTTTTCTTTGATAAAAGACTATAATCCACACATTTCGAAATAAATTAAAAGAATTAGAATTTTTATTTTATTGCATAGCTACACCATGTATTGATATAGTATCAAAATTAAAGAGGTATGGAACTTTATGTGTTCCTGTTTTCTACAAAATAGAGTTTATAGGAGTTATTCCATTGATTATGTGGTATAAGAATTTAAATAAATTAGTCGTTTGGAAAAAAAAATGATGCTCATGTACCATAAAAAAATTAGCATACATTAGCATAAACTTAGAATATTGTTAGGTATTTCTAAACAATACTAAAGATGCTAAAATTAGCATTTATTGGAAAACTCAATATTTTCGTAGGGGTTAACCCACATATCTCGAGATAAAGTAGAAAATTTGATATTTTTGTTTTAATGCATAGCTGCATCATGAACTGACAAAATATGAAGATTCAAGAGGTTTGAGACCTTATATGTTTCCATTTTTCTGGAAAATAAAGTTTCATAGGGTTATTCCACTGATTATGTTGTATAAAAAGTTTAATTAACAAAGTCATTTGAAAATTAAAAATGATGCCCATGTACCATGAAAACAAATTTAGCATACAATAGTATAAATTTAGAGTGTGATTAGGTATTTTGAACAACACTAAAGAGGCTAAAATTTACTATATATAGTATTTATTGGAAAACTCAATATTTTCGTAGGGGTTAACCCACATATTTGAAGATAAATTAAAAGTTTTGGTATTTTTGTTTTAATGCATAGTTGCATCATGCACTGTCATAATATGAAGATTAAAGAGATTTGATACCTTATTTGTTTCCATTTTTTAAGAAAATAGAGTTTTATAGGATTATTCCATTGATTGTGTGGTATAAAAAGTTTAACTAACATAGCCGCTTAAAAATTAGAAATGATGTCCATGTACAATGAAAACAAGTTTAGCCTACATTAGTATAAGTTTAGAGTGTGGTTAGGTATTTTTAAACAACACTTAAGAGTCTAAAATTTAGTATATATAGCATTTATTGGAAAATTCAATATTTTCATAGGGGTTAGTTAACCCACATATTTCGAGATAAATAAACAATCTTGGTATTTTTTTTGTTAATGCATAGTTGCGTCATGAACTGACATAACATGAAAATTAAAGAGGTTTGAGACCTTATGTGTTCCCATTTTTTCAAAAAATAGAGTTTTGTAGGATTATTCCATTGATTATGTGGTATAAAAGTTTAACTAACATAGTCATTTGAAAATTAGAATGATCTCCATGTACCACGAAAACAAGTTTAGCATACACTAATATAAATTTAGAGTGTGGTAAGGTGTTTTTAAACAACATTAAAGAGGCTAAAATTTAGTACATATAGAACACTTAAGTGTCTAAAAATTATCAAAAACCATTTATCGGAAAATTCAATTTTCTCATAGGGGTTAACCCACATATTTCAAGAAAAATTAGAAAATTTGGTATTTTTGTTTTAATGCATATTTGCATCAATCACTGACATATTATGAAGATTAAAAAGGTTTGAGACCTTATGTTTTCTTATTTCTCCAGAAAATAGAGATTTTATAGGGGTTAGTACACTAATAAAATTGTAGATTAAGTTAAGATAAATTACTCGTTGGAAAGTTAGAAATGATGACCATGTACCATGAAAATATTTTTAGCCTACATTAATACACATTGGGACTGTAGTTAGGTATTTTTAAACAACACTAAAGTGTCTACAAATTATCAAAAATCATTTATGGGAATATTCAATTTTTTTTTGGGGTTAACCCACATATTTCAAGAAAAATTAGAAAATTTGGTATTTTTGTTTTAATGCATATTTGAATCAATCACTGACATATTATGAAGATTAAAAAGGTTTGAGACCTTATGTGTTCGTATTTGTCAAGAAAATAGAGATTTTATAGGGGTTAGTACACTAATTAAATTGTAGATTAAGTTAAGATAAATTACTCGTTGGAAAGTTAGAAATAATGACCATGTACCAGGAAATTATTTGTAGCCAAAATTAATACACATTGAGAGTGTGTTTAGGTACTTTTTAACAACACTAAAGTGTCTACAAACCATTTATTGGAAAATTCAATTTTTCTCATAGGGGTTAACCCACATATTTCAAGAAAAATTAGAAAATTTAGTATTTTTGTTTTCATGCATATTTGCATCAATCACTGACATATTATGAAGATTAAAAAATTTTGAGACCTTAAGTGTTCTTATTTCTCTAGAAAATAGATAATTATAGGGCTTAGTACACTAATTAGATCGTAGATGAAGTTAAAATAAATTACTCGTTGGAAAGTTAGAAATGATGACCATGTACCATGAAAATATTTTTAGCCTACATTAATATACATTGGGACTGTGGTTAGGTATTTTTAAACAACACATAAGTGTCTACAAATTACCAAAAACCATTTATCGGAAAATTCAAATTTTCCCATAGGGGGTAACCCACATATTTCAAGAAAAATTAGAAAATTTGCTATTTTTGTTTTAATGCATATTTGTATCAGTCACTTGCATAGTATGAAGATTAAAAAGGTTTGAGACCTTATGACTTATTATTTCTCTAGAAAAAAGAGATTTTATAGGGGTTAGTACACTAATTATATCGTATATGAAGTTAAAATCTATTACTCGGTGGAAAGTTAGAAATGATGACCATATACCATGAAAATACATTGAGAGTGTGTTTAGTAACATTTATAAAACATTCAAGTGTCTAAAAATTATCAAAAACCTTTTATCAGAAAATTCAATTTTTCTAATAGGGGTTAACCCACATATTTCAAGAAAAATTAGAAAATTTGGTATTTTTGTTTTAATGCATATTTGAATCAATCACTGACATATTATGAAGATTAAAAAGGTTTGAGACCTTATGTGTTCTTATTTCTCTAGAAATAGAGATTTATAGGGGTTAGTACACTAATTAGACTGTATATGAAGTTAAAATAAATTACTCGGTGGAAAGTTAGAAATCATGACCATATACCAAGAAAATACATTGAGAGTGTGGTTAGTAATATTTATAAAACACTTAAGTGTCTAAAAATTATCAAAAACCATTTATTGGAAAATTCAATTTTTCTCATAGGGG
>CAKOAT010999779.1:0-21030 GCA_932364175.1 Eruca vesicaria subsp. sativa
TGAGTTATGTTCATAACTCAGCTTATTTCTCATAAGTCAGCTAGGTTAGTTAAGTCAGCCGCTACGCACCTATATCTGGGCCGTAACGTAGTTCGTATCCTATTGCGGCTGAGTTTTATGCCGCATTCTTACGTGGACCCGAACTTTTTGCTTACGTGGCATAAAAAAGTAATGGCATTCTTGTAAATATGTTTTTTCTTGAAAAAAGGGCACGCTGGGTATTAAAAAAAAGGTAGTAATAAAAAAAAGTTTTGTATGGTTGTGATAATAATTAATAAAATTCATACTAGTTGAGTTAACTTCCCAAAGTTTATTTAGATAATTTCTTGAGACCAACCTTCTGTTTGATGAATTTAATCGAATCGAAAAAGGTATAAAGCAAAAGCTCTTTTATTAAAAAGTAAACGTGCTTAACAAGAAGCCATATGCTTGGGTTATATATATATATATATATATATATATATCTCTGTACACACAAACCGTCACAGAAGTAGGATACATTATAACGTAAACTTTCTAGATAATGATAACAAAGGGGAAAAACCATATAGAAAAGGAAATAAAGAAAGTGTCTAAGTTGTTGTAGATGCTCCTATATCAGGTCCCTCTCATTCAAAGGATTCGACCCCAAATCGTTATCCGGTTCTGCAAGAAGAAATGGGAACAGATATTTGACGTTAAACACATCAGATGTGTTGATGTCGAAAGGTAACTCAAGACGGTAGGCATTATCATTTATGCATTCAAGAATCTTTAGTGGGACGATCTTCTTTGTGTGGAGCTTGTTGTAAAGATGGGCCGTCATTCTATTGCGAGTCAAGACCGCCCAGACCAAATCACCAATGTTAAAAAAAAGACGTCAACAGTGAGTATCAGCCGCAGCTTAATTTGTAACAAGAAGTAGACGCCAAAAGATTTGCTAAAGTTTGCTATGGACGTCTGTAATGGTGTCAACAAATTCAGAAGCCTCTCCATGTAGACGAGTACGGTCTGGCGATAAAGATAAGTCGGTTGGAGGCGAGGAATGACGCCGTAGAAAACTGAAACGTACTGAAACTTGTGCTCCGGTTGACCGCATGATTATGAGAAAATTCTGCATGCGGAATGCTTTGATCTCAAGTCTTGATAGCATCCCCTTCCATACATCGTAATAAATTGCCAAGAGAGCGATTGACAACTTCTGTTTGGCCATTCGTTTGAGGATGATAAGCTGAACTCATATCAAGACTTGTATTAAGAAGTTTCCACAACGATCGCCAAAAATGGCTAAGGAAGCTTGAATCACAGTCGGAAACTATCGAAGAAGGCAAACCATGTAGACGATATATGTTGCGGAAGAATAAAATAGCAACCTGGACAGCATCAGTTGTCTTCTTGCAAGGAATGAAGTGAACCATCTTGGAGAAACGATCCACAACCACAAAAATTGAATCGAACCCCCGTTGTGTCCAAGGAAGACCAAGGATGAAGTCCATGCTGACAGCAGTCCAAGGCTGTGTCGGTATCGGCAAATGAAGATACAACCCAGCATTAGAAGCGGTGCCTTTGGCCTGTTGACAAGTAACGCACCGTTCAAAAAATCATGCAACATTCTTACGCAGAGAAGGCCAAAAATATGAGGTAGCCACCAAATGGATTGTATGATCGTGACCATATACCCTATTATTTAAAAGTATTAGACCATAATATGGACCCCATTTGAAGTCTATTTTGTGTGTGTAGGCTATATATTATATTGTTTTCAGATCTAGGTTCATTTTGGAGTTATGTGGAGTTTTTTGGAATTTTTTGGATGAAGAACTTGTAGCTGGCAAGAATCAGCTAAGTTAGAGTCGATACTACAAAATCAGCATCGATCGATATTGCTTCCTTAGCATCAATCAATGGTCAAGGCGAAAGAAGACCCAACTTAACTCAGATTCGGACTTGGAGCCCAAGACCAGCATAATTACAAGATTGACCTTGACGAGTTTACCTAATTATATAATGGTTTCGGCCACCCTTATGCAGAGAACCACACTTTTTACTTAGATAGTTTTTCATTGTTTTCTTGGAGAGAAGATCTAGCAAGACTTTACCCATTGCTTTGTATTGGAACCCCAATTTTATATCTATGCATTCTTTTTGCGATATGAATATGTTTTGCATGATTATGACTGAGTAGTTCCATGTGTTAGATTTAGGGTTTGATATGGTTCTGTTGAATTATCCCCAAAATAGGTTGCTAGAAGGATTAATACTTATTGATTAGAAGCATACATAATGCAAGTTCTAGAGTAGCTAACTAGAACTTGATCTTAGGATTTAGGATACTGTGAGAGTAGATTTTAAGCCTGATATATTCCAATTAAGTTGGGTTTGTTAGAAAGAAGCGAGAGCTGATCGATCATACATGATGGAATCCACCTCGCCACACCCATCGACCGATGTCGATACTCGACCACCGATCGACAGTGATAATTAGTGAGCGGTTGTTTCCTAGTGTATTAGTTTGGCTAAATAAACAATCTATCAATTATAATTCACGTTCCTAAACCCTAGATCTAGCTAGTTTCCTTATTTGAATTAAGTTAACTTAAAACAATTTCCAATTTACTTCATCCTGATAATTGATATAAATACTTAACCTAGCTTAACCATAAGGTTACTCAATCGATTGTGTGCTTTGCTCTCTGTGGATTCGATTCCTAAATACTGCAATTGATCTCTCTTGGCAAGAGTAGGTTTTAGTTGAGTTTCATAGGGTAATTTGATAGAGTAGAATAAAAAGTTTTTAAACCCTGAAACGCAGCCTTGTCAAATTTAGCGTTGTCGCCAGGGAGAAAAATTCGTCATTAGATTTACTTTCTAGGTTTAGTCTAGATTTTTAATAATCTTTGTTACTGATAATTCTTCTTTCTTATCTTTCAGGTGCATGCCTAGCAGTACCAGACACAACAAGAAGGAATAATTACTTTTCTTAGATCCAGTACCAATCAAACGTTCAATTCGCAAGTAGAAGAACCTAGCATCGATCGATATCAGTGACAGACCATCGACCGATACTACATCGAGTACAACATCGATCACAGTACGACCTTACCAGTGATCGATAGTAATCCGCGAGTTATGGTTGCGCCGATTGTTTTGATACGGGATGAAAACCAAGTTCTGCGTGATCTTGAAGGTCACCAGCGTAATGCAGCAGGACAGATGATAGATGATCAGGGTACTACAATCCCTGAACCAGAAGCAGACGCTGCAGCAGCTCAACCTGAAGCTGATGCCCAAGCTGCTCAGACTATGACACTGGCAGACTACAACCGTCCTGACCAGTACTACGCCAACAGATCTGCCATTCGACCTCCAGCTTTCTAGAGACATGATTTTGAGATCAAACCGTCCTTCTTTTCTCTGATAGCTAAGACACCTTACCATGGGTTTCATACTGAGCACCCTAAGGATCACTTGGAGCGCTTCGAGGATCTAGTATCTGCCATTAAATCCAATGGAGTACCTGAGGACTATCTACATTGCAATCTCTTCAAGTACTCACTTGCTGGAGAAGCTTCATATAGGCTTAAACAGTTATCACCAGGATCTTCCTGCGCAATTTCGTTGATGATGCCCGAGCTGAAGATTTGAGAAGTAGAATTGCCACCTTCACGCAGGAACCTGCAGAGACATTCAAGAGTTCCTGGTTCAGATTCAAGTCTTACCAGCGCGATTGTCCACATCATTGATTTAATGAAGTACAGCTGCTTAGTACTTTCTACCGATGTATGGATATATGGTACCAGATGGATTTAGACATGGGCAGCGATGGAAACTTTTTCACCAGAAGTCAATACGAGGCTACAAAATTGATTGAGAACTTGGCATCCAGCATGAGGGTCATTTTGAGTTTCTCGTTATGCCTTTCGGTTTGAAGAACGTACCGTCTACATTCTAGGCCTTGATGAATGAGTTGTTTCGGCCATTCATACGGAAGTTTGTATCGGTTTTCTTCGATGACATTCTCATTTATAGTTCATAGGTGGAGGATCATCTGTGGCAAATGTACTTGGTGTTATAAATTTTTCCAGAGCAGAAACTATTTGCAAATTTAAAGAAATGCTCCTGCCCAGTCTCAGGTGGATTATCTTCGCCACTTCAGCTCTCAACAAGGGGTAGTGACTGATCCTGCAAAGACTGCAGCTATGCAAAGTTGCCAACTCTGAAGACTGTGAAACACTTGCCTGGTTTCTTGTGGTTGACGGGTTACTACCGTCGTTTTTTCAAACATTATATTACTTTAGCGAAGTCACTCACTGAGTTACTTCGCAAAGATCAATTCTGTTGGACAGAAAAGGCTCAATGGGAATTTGATACACTCAATAATGCCATGGTGAGAACGCCAGTACTCATCCTACCTAACTTCAAGGAACAATTCGTTGTTGAAGTTGATGCTTCCGATGTAGGGTTGGGCGCCGTACTAGTGCAGAAAAAGAGCCCTATTTCCTACTACATTCATACTCTTACTCTAGGTGAACAACTCAAGCCTATCTATGAATAAGAGCTAATGGCCATTGTCTTTGCCATATTGAAAGGGAAGCATAATCTCACGGGTCATCACTATATTGTTCACACGGACCAGAAGAATCTTAAGTTCCTTTTAGAGCAGAAAGAGGTCTCGATGGAGTATCAAAAGTTGTTGATCCATCTCCTTAGTTTTCAGTTTGACATCAATTATAAGCCTGGTGTTAAAACTAAGGCGGCGGACGGACTGTCAAGACAGATGGCTAGCTTGGAGGGCGGTGTATGTGCAACATTGTTGTCCTTAGTTATTCCTTAGTCTCTTCACTTGCAAGATATAAATGCTGAAATTGAGCAAGATGGATGTCTTAAGAATATCAAGCAGCAGCTATTGGGAGGAGCAGCTTTCATAAAATGGTTCTCGCTCGTGGGTGGTTATGTGCGTTATAAGACTCATTTGATGATTCCTTCTGATTCCAATTTCATTTTGTTGCTATGATATACCATGATTTTGACCCACTTTTAGTCATGATATATCGGTGTTCTTATAACTATTTATTATATTATATATGCTTTTAATCATATTTATAGGTTCAGTAGTCTTTTGGAAGAAAGTGATGTTTTTGAAGCATTTTAGAGAAAATTGGAGAAATCACTCGATTTCGGAATCGACCAATTCAACGAGGTCGACATGGAGTGACTCACGTCGATCGATATACACTCTACATAATCAATCGATGCCAAAGGCGCGGAAGACCAATTCGCAAGACAGCCGACTTAAAGTCCAAACTTCACCAAATTACAATTTTACCCCTGACGAGTTGTAACCTAAGTTTATATACTCTACCAAAGTGTTAGAGGAAGAGAAATCTTTTTTTTTGTATTCTTTTCACAACAAAGGGTTTTTAGTATTTATAGTTTGGGAGAGAAGATCGACAAAGAGATTTGTGATTGGAACTCCATTGTTTTCTATCTATCTATAATTATGCAGTTTTATTACTTTGCTTGTGTTATGATTTGCTTAGCCATGTCTCAGTAATTCACTTGCTCTTAAATTCATGGGATAAATCAATCCTACATACCTCAGTATGAGGGAATGATCCAAAAGCTTATCACTAGATCCGCACCAATGGCCGATTCCCTTGTGTGGCTCCCGAGCACTAAAGCGAGTATACAACCAAAACGGGATACAGGTTGGCCTGTTACTCTGAGCCGAGAGAGACCTACATTACTTCCGGATTCTTTCGACTGATTGAAGCACCTGTGGAATATCCAAACATCCCCCAAGATTAAAGATTTCCTCTGAAAAGTTATAAAGAAATCAATACCAGTCAGCTCTAGTCTAGCTAGTCGGGGTAAGCATCCCTTAGCGTGTAATTGATGTGGAGGGGTGGAGGACGATCTTCATGTAATAATTACATATCCCCTTGCGCGTGAGGTATGGGAGCGGATCCCTTTAGTGTGGCAAACTGATGCCAATCTCCCATCGCTTGCTCTGTTCCTCACCATTCATACGCGAATGGTCAATCTGCCCCCTGTGGGTCTCTCTGTGCCGCTATGGCTTTGGTTAATTTTGAATCTCTGGAAATCTCGTAACAAATTATGCTTTAATGACATATCTATCTCAGCTCAGGAGATCGTGATCAAATCCATCTCAGAGGCGAAGGAATGGCAGGCGGCTCAGACTTTAGATAAACCGTCCCTGCAATCAACAACCACTTCACGACCAACCATCCCTCTTCTACCATTGCTATCAGGTCCCCTCTATTTCGTACACGCAGCTTGGAGTCACACAACAAACGTATGCAGAGTGGGTGGCATCTTCAAGAACGTTTCCCCCATAAACATCAGCTTCCACCAACACTCTATCTCCTCAGCGTTAATGGCGAGATTGCTGTTCATTTTGCAGTTATGACAGCTGCATCATCAAAACTTCGATCACTCACAGTGCTCTCTGATTCCAAAATTCTCATCTCCATGTTGAAGACTAAAGCATCAGCTCCAGCTCTGTTGGGAATATTGTTTGATATTTACTACTTTAGTTCTGTACTTGACTCGGTTGTGTTTTTGTTTGTTCCTCGATTGCTCAATGCTGAAGCCGACTGTGTGGCAAAGTTGGCTCTAGCTTTGGCTGACAATCCCTCCCCTGCTGCAGGGTAAACTTTGTTTATGGAGCTATGAAAGTATTATTTGATCAAAGAAAAAAATAGGTTAGTGGGATTGGCCCCAACTATAGGATCGCATGTTATGGTATTCATTAATATGATGTTCTGAATGCTTATGTTCTAAACTTGCTAACTAGAAACATGAATCTAGGATTGTTAGGTTGTTTAAGCATCCTTAGATAACTCTGATATTCTTGAATACATCCTGGTTAAGCTAGAATTTTACTAGAAATAAATCGAGAGTTTGATCTAGGGATCCATAGTGAGTATAGATTAACTCGAGACGCTTGACTAGCCACATCGATTGATATTCCCATTGGAAATCGATCGACGTCGAGTAAAGTGTATCGATCGATAATCCTATAGAATAATCAGTCGACACTCTTATAGATTGGACATTCTTGTTTGGGTCAATAACACTTTACTCAGTAGACTTATTTATTAAGTGAGAGTTTAGTAAATCTGTTATTAAGAAAGTTAAGCTCTTTAATACCATGCAAACAACTAATTAGTCCCTATAGGATTATAATCTCTAACACCTGAATAAAAGCTCTAAGTCCAATGCTTTTCCATTTATGTTCAAAATCCTCATTCCATTTTGTCGAGTATTTGTCTTGCTCAATTAGAATATTTACTATTTTCTGTCTATTGTTTACTGTGATTTTACATTTAATATTCACCTAGTATTATTGCTTGATTAGATTTAAGTGGCTCATTAGCTCCTTGTGGATTTGATCCCTAAGTACTGCAATAAATCTCTTATTTGAGAGAGTAAGTTGTTCCATAGGGTAATTTGAGCACGTATCAAATTTGGCGCCGTTGCCGGGGAGCTTTGATCGCCATTAGATTAAGTCTAATAATTTTAGGTTTTATTTTTGTTTTTCTTTATCATCTTATGATAAATATTTTTTTTCTTCATTTTTCAAGTGCATGCACAGCATTACCAGAAGCAACTAGGGAAAAAAACTGCTATTTTCAGAAGACCAGCTAGCTTGGAACGCTCGATCCGGAAAGACTTACGTTCCACATCGATCGATAGCAACACTCGCGTATCGACCGATTCTCATCAAAAGACAACCGACCTCACTCTCACATCGATCGACATCTACAAATCTTTGTCAACTGATTCTCATCACTCGACATCGAGCGACACCACATATCATACATCGATCGATATTCAGCCGTGAGACATGGTTACGCCACTGATATTCGTCTTCCAGACGTCCAGAGGGAAAATTTCGAGCTGAAGCCCCAGTACTACACACTTGTGACACAGATACCCTACTGTGGGTTGACACATGAGCACCCTATGGACCATCTTGAGAGGTTTGAGGATCTTATCGATGCTATTAGAGTTAAGGGAGTCCCTGACGACTACCTACTGTGCAAGCTCTTCAAGTACTCACTGGCTGGAGATGCTGCGCATTGGCTTAAGCAGCTACCACCAGGATCTCTTACATCATGGGCTGACATCAAGAATGCGCAATTTCTTTGATGAGGCACGAGCTGAAGAACTAAGGAGCAACATTGCTACCTTCACACAGAAAGCTGGAGAGTCTTTCAAAGACTCTTGGATCAGATTTAAGTTCTTCCAGCGCAACTGCCCACATCATGGATTCAATGAGGTACATCTACTCAGCATTTTCTTTAGAGGAGTCACTTTGAAGTATCAGATGGATCTTGATTCAACAAGCAATGGGAGTTTCAACACTAGGAATCTATAAGAAGCTATGAGGCTTATTGAGAATCTTGCAAACAACACTAGCTCCAAGAACACTGATTCTGAAAGGAGGAAATCTGTAGCATTTCTTAGGAAGAAACATATGGAGTAAGTAAAAGCCAAGTTGGATAGTGTCAACCAGATACTTATGAGACATGTTTGCTCAGATGAAGATGCAGAGTGATACAAGCCTAAGCTATCAAAGGCTGTATGATCCCAAGCAAGAGAGAAGGAGCCAATCTAGCACAAGGGTGATCCGGTTGGAGTGATCTAATCAACCAAGATGATCTAGACAGGAACATGAAGATGGATCGAAGTGCACCACACGAGAGATGGAAGGCTCGTGATACAACACAGAGGTTCTCTAGGCCGTGGAGGTACTGGTCTCACAAGGCAGAGAGAGAGGAGGCGAGTTCTTGCTTGAGAGCTCTAGGGTTTTCCGAAGAAAAGGGTTTATGTTTATTCAAAGTCTGCCCAAGAAAAGGGGCTTGCAAAACATATAAATAAGAAACTAAAGGAACAGGCTCCTTTAGGTCAAGTAAATTAAAACTATAAGATAAAATGAAAACATAAGAAAATGACATAAGTCTTCATAGCTTTGGACTGAGATAGCATCTAGGAGATTTGTAAAGCAGATTGTGGCCTCGTTAAAAACCTTCCTCCGTAAAACCCACTGGGACAAAACCAAGAGCAAGGAAAAGAGCACACACAAAGAGCTTGGCCTAGTTACTTGATCAGTCCAAGAGTCTTGCTAGGCAAGTTGATCTTCATTGGTAATGATCATCAGGTTGCTGTGGCCTTGGTCCGGAATGAATGGCCATAGATCTTCACTTGATGTCTTGATATGTTCAACCGGTTCATCATCCTTCAAGCTTAATTCTCCCATCTTCAAGGTATCTATCTTGGTGTGGTCTTCAGGAACATCATAAGTGGTTTTAACCTGTCCAATATCAGCAGCAAGCATCATGCTCTCATTAAACTTATGTTGCAGTATCTTTGCTCTTTGTCTGGTGATAGCTCCATTTAATACGGTTGGTACTGGCACTTCTTGAACCGTCTCTGGTTTAGTTAGCTCAGTGATCATGTCTTGGATATCAGGTTCAGTTAGGTCTTGTTCAAGCCCTGGTTGGATGTCCTAATCATTCCCTCTCTCTTCAAAAGGTTTTGACCTCAAAACTGGTTCATCTGCAAAACAAGGAGATAGATCAGCAACATTGAAACTTGAAGATACATTCAACTCACCTGGTAGGTCAAGGCGGTAGGCATTGTTGTTGATCCTCTCAATGACTTGGAAAGGACCATCTCCTCTCGGTTTCAGCTTGGAACTCCTTTGGTTGGGAAACCTTTCTTGCCTCATATGTACCCAAACCCACTATCCTGGTTCAAACACAATTTCCTTGAGCCCTTTGTTGGCATGCTTAACATATTGCTCAGTCCTCTTCTCCAGGTTCTCCTTAACCTTCTGACGCAACTCCTTGACAAACTCAGCCTTAGCTTCTCCGGTTAGGCTAATCACTTCAGCTGGTGGTAAGGGCTTGAGATCGAGAGGGGTCTTTGGGTTAAAACCATAAGCAGCTTCAAAAGGTGACATCTTAGTAGCTGAATGTTGGGCTCGGTTGTATGCAAAATCTATGAATGGGATGCAGTCCAGCCAGTTCTTCATATTCCTCCCAATAATGGACCTTTGCAACGTAGAGACTGTCCTATTGACAACTTCGGTCTGACCATCTGTATGGGGATGGCAAGTAGTTGAAAATAACAGCTTTGTTCCCAGCTTCTTCCATAGGGTTCTCCAAAGTGGCTGAGGAATTTGGTGTCTCTATCAGACACAATGGTATGTGGTACTCCATGTAAGCGCACAACCTTCTTAAAGAACAGGTCAGCTGTCTTGGACGCATCATTTACTTTGGCACAAGGTATGAAGTGTGCCATCTTGGAGAATCTATCCACCACAACAAAGATTGAGTCCTTGTGTTGAATCTTGGGCAATCCTAGGACGAAATCCATGGAAATTTCCACTCAAGGAGCTGTAGGAATAGGCAGTGGCATGTATAAACCATGTGGTTGGACTCTAGACTTAGCCTTCTTGCAAGTTACACATCTTGCACAATGAGACTCTACTGATTTCTTAAGATGCGGCCAGTAGAAGTGCTCCCTCACCACGGCCAATGTCTTGTCTACTCCAAAATGTCCCATGAGTCCTCCTCCATGAGCTTCTCTGGTGATTAACTCTCTCAAAGAACACTGAGGAATGCACAGCCTCCTTCCCTTAAACAGGAACCCTTCATGTAAGTAGAATTTTCCTTGAGGTCCCTTGGTGCAACTTGAGAAAAGGTCATCAAGATCCGGGTCTTCTCCATACAAGTCTTTGATGAACTCAAATCCCATCACTTTGGCTTCCATTGTTGCGATCAACGCATGTCTTCTTGATAGTGCATCAGCTACACTGTTTTCTTTGCCCTTCTTATACTTGATGATGTAGGGAAAAGTCTCTATAAACTCCATCCAACGAGCATGTCTCTTCTTGAGATTGGTTTGTCTTCTAAGATGCTTGAGAGTTTCATGGTCATTATGTACCACAAACTCTTTAGATAGCAGGTAGTGTTGCCAAGTCTCCAAGGCTCTTACTAATGCATACAGCTCTTTGTCATAAGTTGGGTAGTTCAGTGTGGCTCCACTAAGCTTCTCACTGAAGTAAGCAACCGCTTTCCTTCCTTGGATCAGCACAGCTCCAATATCAATCCCAGATGCATCACACTCCACTTCAAAGGTCTTGGTAAAGTCAGGTAAGACTAGAACCGGGGCATGGGTTAAGCGATCCTTCAAGGTTTGGAAAGCTTCTTGTTGAGCCTTTCCCCATGTGAATCCAATGCTCTTCTTCACTACAGCAGTGAGTTGTGCGGCTATGCTGCTGCAATCTTTAACAAAGCGCCGGTAGAAACTTGCTAATCCATGAAAGCTTCGTACTTGACTGATGCTTGTTGGTTCTGCCCAGTCTTGTATTGCCTTTACCTTCTCTTCATCAACCTGTAATCCTTGGGAACTAACAACAAAACCTAGGAAAACAAGTTTATCAGTGCAGAAGGTGCACTTCTTGAGGTTTGCATAAAGCCCTTCTTGTCGAAGTATCTCTAGAACTTGCTCAAGATGTGTCACATGATCATATAAACAAGTACTGTAAATCAAAATGTCATCAAAATAAACCACAACAAACATACTGATGTAAGGTCTAAGAATATATGGTTCATGAGGCGCATGAATGTACTAGGGGCATTGGTGAGTCCAAATGGCATCACTAGCCACTCATACAAACCTTGCTTTGTTTTGAATTCAGTCTTCCACTCGTCACCTTCTTTCATCCTCACTTGATGGTACCCACTCTTAAGGTCTATCTTAGAGAATATTGTGGCTCCACTTAGTTCACCTAGCATGTCATCAAGGCGAGTATGGGGTGTCTATACTTAATGGTGATGTTGTTTATGGCACGGCAGCCTACACACATCCTCCAGGTTCCATCTTTCTTTGGTACTAAGAGGACATGTACAGCACAAGGACTAAGGCTTTCCCTAACATAACCTTTGTCTAATAGATCCTGGACTTGCGTTTCTAATTCTTTGGTTTCCTCCGGGTTTACTCTATAGGCTGGTTTGTTTGGTAGAGCAGCTCCTGGTATGAAATCTATTTGGTGCTCTATGCCTCTAAGTGGTGGTAAACCGGCTGGGATCTCCTCTGGAAACACATCTTTGAACCTGTCAAGAAGCTTAGTAATCTCTGGATGAAGTATAACCACATCAGAACCTGCACTCAAAAGCTCCTTAAAGATCATTAGTAGCATTGTGTGTTTAGTAGCAGCAGCCTTCCTGATACAACTAGGCCTAATAAGAAAATTAGACTTAATAGATTTCTCTTTTTCTTTAACCATTTGTAAATGCAGTTCATGAACTTGTGCTGGTGTAAGAGGTGCTAGGCTAACCTTGCGTTTATCATGCATGAAAGTGTACATGTTAGACCTATCATTAGTTTCTCTATCCCATTGCCAAGGTCTACCTAACAATACATGTCCAGCTTGCATAGGTACTACATCACATGTTACTTCATCTTGATACTTACCAATGCTAAAAGGAATGGTTACTTGTTCTTTAACTTGTAGCTCAACCTTATCATCTAGCCATCTTAGTCTATATGGATGTGGATGCTTAGTCTTTTCTAAACCAAGTTTATCTACCATATAAGCACTAGCAGCATTAGTGCAAGACCCACCATCTATGATAAGATTACATACCTTTCCTCTGATTGTGCATCGGCTGTGAAATATGTTCTCTCTCTGGATGGTTTCAGCTGGTTGCATCTGGACACTAAGCACACACCTGATCATCAAGCTCTCTCCCACATCTGGATACTCAATTTCTCCAAGTTCCTCTTGAACCAACGGATCATCTTCATCATGTGACTCATAACCACCATCTTCAGTGAACATCACGACCCTTTGGTTTGGACATTCTCTTGCCAGATGCCCTCGGCCTCTACACTTGAAGCAAGTTATGTCTCGAGATCGCTGGGGGTTATTGTTGTTCTTCCCTGGTTCTTCTCTGGTGTCCTTGTTAGGTTCAGTGGGACGAGCCTTAGGCCGGGTATCTCCTTCAATTCCTTTTCCTTTGTCTACTGCTTTGTTGTAGTTACTGTTGCTTGAGTTCCAAGTAGTTTGAGACTTACCTTTGGAGCTCTTCTTCTTGATGTGTTGTTCTGCTTGGAAGGCTAGGTGGAATAGGTCCTTCATGTCAGTGTAAGTTTGCCTCTCAACCTTGCAGCTTATCCTCTCTTGTAACCCATCAATGAACTGAGCCATAGTAGCTTCTTCATCTTCATTAATGTCTAGCGGTTTCTCAGCTTCTCAAACTCTTCATAATACTCTTCCACTGACTTGCTTTGCTGCTTAAGTGATCTGAACTTCCTCTGCAAGTCTCTATGGAAATGTTGTGGCACAAATCTCTGCCTCATAGCATCCTTCATGTCCAGCCATGAATCTAGTTGCCTCAGGTTACTTCGTCTTCTGTCGGAACACAATCTATCCCACCAGGATAGGGCATTATCCGTGAGCTGAGCTACTGCTAAAGCAACTCTTTTGGGGCTGGGGTGGTTGTAGTAGGTAAAGATGTGATCCATTCTCTTCTCCCAGTCAAGGTAAGCTTGGGGCAGTCATCTTGATATGTCCTGGTCCCTGGTTGGGGTTCTGCTGCCGAGGACCTCTAAATGGAGGTAAGTAGTCCTCTTCTTCAAACTCCTGGTATATGTTTTGCCTGCGTGGAGCTCTAGGTGGGGGCATGAACTCCTCTTCTTCTTCATCTCCATAGTCATCATGTTGAAGGCCTGCTCTCTGATTTGGGTTAGGAGCATGCAGCTGACCGGTTTCTTCATTAGTTTCTTGGTTTCGGGTACTAGTCTCAGGGTTTTCATTGAAACGCACACTATCTCTTCTGTTATTTGGGTTGAGGAACCTATCAACATTCCGCATTGGTCGCAATGGAAAGGTCCTCTGCTCCATCCTGAATAGGCGGTCTCCAAAGTCTTGGCGCATGGCCCTCATGTCTTCTCTCATGGCTGTGAACATCTGCATCATAGCAGCTTGCTCGTTTGCTTCTCCCATGTTTGATATCAAGTAAACCTAACAAAGAAAACAAAAGAAAGCTTAAGTTTCTGGCCTAGAATGCAAAAAGGAAAAACACAAGAATGGAAAAGGTATGATGCTTGTTCTTTTTTTTTTTTAAACTTTGAAAAGTAAAACTAAGAAAAGTAAAAGTTAAAATTCCGAAAATAATGAAACAAAGAAGCAAAGAGATTTAGATATAATGGAATGATGCAAATAAATCAAAAATGGCAAGACTTGGTAAGGTGGTAATGCAAAAAGGAAAAGGTTTCAAATTCTCGACCAAGAATGGAAACTCTCGGTCCTACCAACACTTTTTATGGTTTTCTTTTGGTGCAAAGTAGGATCTAAATACCAATAAAATTCAACAGAGACTAGACTAGATGAACAATATGAATAACACAACTCTTTATGGGTTTTATGATTTATTAAAAGAAAACTAGATGCAACAGGGACTAAAACGATCTATGGTTTCTGATGAGATGCGGCTTAAAGATGCAACAAACAGATGCAATAAGGATGGTGATGATGAATTACTTGATGAAAACAAGGAACAAACAATTTTTATGGGTTTTCTAATAAGTTTATGCAAGAAGAAAATATATGAATGAAGAACACAAACGATTTTTTTTTTTTTATGATTTTTGATTTATAGATGCAAAAACAAATGAAACAAGAGATGTATAAAGGATAGAAACGACCTGATGCTGAAGGAACTTCAGCTCTGATACCAGAAATAATACAAGCCTAAGCTATCAAAGGCTGTATGATCCCAAGCAAGAGAGAAGGAGCCGATCTAGCACAAGGGTGGTCCGGATAGAGTGATCTAATCAACCAAGAGGATCTGGACAGGAACAGGAAGATGGATCGAAGTGCACCACACGAGAGATGGAAGGCTCGTGATACAACACAGAGGTTCTCTAGGCCGTGGAGGTACTGGTCTCACAAGGCAGAGAGAGAGAGGAGGCGAGTTCTTGCTTGAGAGCTCTAGGGCTTTCCGAAGAAAAGGGTTTATGTTTATTCAAAGTCTGCCCAAGAAAAAGGGCTTGCAAAACATATAAATAAGAAACTAAAGGAACAGGCTCCTATAGGTCAAGTAAATTAAAACTATAAGATAAAATGAAAACATAAGAAAATGACATAAGTCTTCATAGCTTTGGACTGAGATAGCATCTAGGAGATGTGTAAAGCAGGTTGTGGCCTCGTTTAAAACCTTCCTCCGTAAAACCCACTGGGACAAAACAAAGAGCAAGGAAAAGAGCACACACAAAGAGCTTGGCCTAGTTACTTGATCAGTCCAAGAGTCTTGCTAGGAAAGTTGATCTTCAATGGTAATGATCATCAGGTTGCTGTGGCCTTGGTCCGGAATGAATGGCCATAGATCTTCACTTGATGTCTTGATATTTTCAACCGGTTCATCATCCTTCAAGCTTAATGCTCCCATCTTCAAGGTATCTATCTTGGTGTGGTCTTCAGGAACATCATAAGTGGTTTTAACCTGTCCAAGATCAGCAGCAAGCATCATGCTCTCATTAAACTTATGTTGCAGTATCTTTGCTCTTTGTCTGGTGATAGCTCCCTTGAATACGGTTGGTACTGGCATTTATTGAACCGTCTCTGGTTTAGTTAGCTCAGTGATCATGTCTTGGATATCAGGTTCAGTTAGGTCTGGTTCAAGCCCTGGTTGGATGTCCTCATCACAGAGTTAGGAGTAGATGTAAATTACATCGAATGAACTGGATTTCAGAGGTTTGGAAATCAGTTTGGAAACAAGAACTTCAGTTGTAATGGGCAGAGAATTAACTTTAACCAGAATTCACAATATCAGAAACCCTACAGCAGCCGCTACAGCAACAACAAAGGTCATGGAAATTCATTCTACCAGAATCCACCACAACAGACTCAAGAGAGCAAGATTGAAGCTATGCTTGATCAGCTTTTTGAAGGATAGCAAAGGCCAACAGTGGATTTCAATGGAAAGATTGATCCCATCTAAAATGATCTGAACACCAAGATTGATTCTCTGGGTACTCTTGTAAGGAAGCTTGAGACTCAGGTGGTTCAAACTGGAGAAGCTCTTAGGAAGCACAAAGGGGATGAAGCAAAATTTAATGATTTTGACACACTTTTAGTCATGATATATTGGTGTTTTTATAACTATTTATTATTATATTATAGAATATTTTAAGCATAATTATAGGTTCATGAGTATTTTGGAAAAATTGATATTTTTGGAGCATTTTAGAAAGAATTGGAGAAATCACTCGATTTCGGAATCGACCAATTCAACAAGGTCGACATGGAGTGACTCACGTCGATCGATATGCACTCTGCATAATCAATCGATTCCAAAGGCGCGGAAGACCAATTCGCAAGACAGCCGACTTGAAGTCCAATCTTCACCAAATTACAATTTTACCCCTAACAAGTTGTAACCTAAGTTTATATACTCTGCCAAAGTGTTAGAGGCAGAGAGAGCTTTTTTATATTCTTTTCACAGCAAAAGGTTTTTAGGATTTATAGTTTGGGAGAGAAGATCAACATAGAGATTTGTGACTGGAACTCCATTTTTTTCTATCTATCTATCTATCTATCTATCTATCTATAATTATGCAGTTTTATTAATTTGCTTGTGTTATGATTTGCTTAGTCATGTCTGAGTAATTCACTTGTTAGAATTAAGGTTTAAATAGCTTAGTGGGATTAGCCCCAACTATAGGATCGCTTGTTGTGATATTCATTAATAGGATGTTCTTAATGTTTATGTTCTAGACTTGCTAACTAGAAACGTGAATCTAGGATTGTTAGGTTGTTTAAGCATCCTTAGATAACTTTGATAATCTTGAATACATCCTGATTAAGCTAGGATTTTACTAGAAATAAAGCGAGCGTTTGATCTAGGGATCCATAGTGAGTATATATTAACTCGCGCATAACGCTTTACTAGCCGCATCGATCGATATTCCATTGGAAATTGATCGACATCGAGTAAAGTGTATCGATAGATATTCCTATAGAATAATCGATCGACACTGTTATAGATCAGACATTCGTGTTTGGGTAAATAACACTTTAGTCAATAAACTTATTTATTAAGCAAGAGTTTAGTAAATTTGTTATTAAAATAGTTAAGCTCTTTAATACCATGCAAAGAACTAATTAACACCTATACGATTATAATCTCCAACACCTGAATAAAAGCCCTAAGTCTAACGCCTTTCCATTTAAGTTCAAAATCCTCATTCCATTTTGTCGAGTAATTGTCTTTCTCAATAAGAATATTTACTATTTTATGTCTACTTGTTTATTGCGATTTTACATTTAATATTCACCTAGTATTATTGCTTGATTAGATTTAAGTGGTTCCTTAGCTCCTTGTGGATTCCATACCTAAGTACAACAATAGATCTCTTAGTTGAGAGAGCAAGTTTCTCCATAGGGTAATTTGAGCATGTATCATGCTATTATTGGAATACCATGATAGTTGAATTGGTGGTCATTCAGGATTGCTTAAAACTTTGAAACACATTCAGCAGGCGTTTTATTGGTCTGATATGAGACGTACAGTGCAACAGTATGTGGTGCAGTATACGACTTGCTAGACGCATAAATATTCGACATTATTGCTAGCGGGTTTGCTCCAACCTTTGCCAGTACCGACACAGATATGAAGTGATATCATTCTTGGTTTTTTTGGAAGGTATGCCTTCTTATTCGGGGATGAATGTGATCATGGTGGTTGTAGACCGACTGAGCAAGTACAGTCACTTTGTGGGACCACCCTTTTCATGGCGGTTGACGTTGCGTCTAAGTTTGTCACCGAGATTGTTCGTTTACATGGTTTTCTGATGTTTATCATCTCAGACCGTGATCAGATCTTTATCATTTCTTTTTGGAGAGAATCTTTCCGCCTTTCTGGGACTAAGCTGAAGTTTAGCACCGCGTTTCACCTGCAGACGAACGGTCAGATGGAGCTACTTAATCACCGAGGGTAAACTTACTTGCAGTGATTTGCTTCTGGTCACCCAAAAACTTGGTTTAAGTACATGGCTTGAGCAGAGTATTGGTACAACACATGCTTTCACTCTTCGTTACAGGCTACACTGTTTCGTGTAGTGTACGGTAGGGATCCTCTGATGTTGATTCCTTTTGAGGATGGCTCCACTGGTAACTTTGAATTGGAGAGTATGCTCAGGGAAGGAGATGAGATGTTTAGTTATCTGAAGGACTCATTGTTGAAAGCTCAACAGAGCATGAAGAGAGCTGCTGATAAACACTGACGAGACGTAGAGTTTGAGGTGGGTACATTTTTTTTTCTTGAAACTTCGTCCGTACCGTCAATCATCGGTGACATGTTGGATCTGCTTTCTTGAAGTTTTCTGAATCATAACATTCCTCTATGCATAGATTAAACGCCTTGTAATGATCATGATGTCTAATATCCAGCACCGACTTGACTTTCCAAAGAGGATTTCTATAAACTGCTCTCATCCGCTTAGTGGGAAAAGACAAAGCCAACGGTTTGCCAGAAACGTAAGATATGTCGAGATCATATCCACTGGTGATTAATCATCTTCATTTCTTGGACACCAAGTTACGTAGGTAAGAACTTCTGGTTAGGTATGTCAGAATGTGAATCCTTGTTAGTTGTAGAGTTGGTTCTCTTTTCCAGGCCCTCTTGAGAACTTTTTCTTTTTGATCAAATGCCCTCTTGAGAAATTTAGACTCATTCTGAAGACAAATAAAAGTTAGGTTAAGTAGTGTGTGTCGAAAGAAAAAAGATTAAAATTTCTTTTTTTTACCTGAAGAATTGATCATGAAGATGAATTCGATTTGAACAAAAAAAAAGTTGAAGAATCCATTTTCAAGTTCCCTGATTGCAGGGAGATGGGAACCCGAGAAAGGAAGAAGATGAAGAAGAGGAAGTGAGGCGAAACAAAACGAAAACGTCTTAACTTTCCTTTCAAGAAAACGGGTATTGTTTTACCCAAAAATGGAGATCAGCCATGAAAAACAACCCAGTTCCATCGGAAAGTCTCTCTATCTCTTCCTCTTCTTTCTCTCTCTACCCGTAACCGTGTTTTGCGGGAATTGTAAGATGGTGTTTAAGAACAGTGATCTTGTTTTTTTCCCCCAATAATAACTAAAACTAAACAGAGATATACGCCAGTTCAGAAATCCAAACTAGTGTTAAATGACCAACATAGTACATAGCAGAAAGAGAACTTCGTAGATCTCGTGTAAAATTGCCGGCTTCTCTTGCAAATTCGAATTTCGAATACCTCTTGCAACTTGGGTGAACAATAATCTTATTTATCTCGTCCCTTTCTTCAGTTCCCAAGCATTCACATTTGAAAGAGCTAAACCTTGAATTAAAAATACAAAGAAAACTACATGTATATAAATACTGGTGTTCTAAATATACATGAATTTTGTTATGTTAGTATATATGATAATGAATCTACTATCTTCTAAATAGGAATGTCAAACAGGTTGGTCCGTTCCATCATGTCCCGTATTGCAGCGGGTTCGTCTTCTCACGGGTCAAATTGGGCCAGATCCGCGCGGGCTGTGGTCTCCAGAAGGCCGGCCCAATCCCGTCCCGCCAATATGCACAGTCCTTTACAGGTCGTTCCGCGAGCTTAACGGAATGCATAATGGACTTGTATCATGCGAAGTGATTCATCATCCAGGCTCCTGAATAACGAAAAGAAACACTCTAATTCATTATTATAGATACTCAAATATACAATGCACACAACTCTTATTTGGTGAAGCTGATATCAAAACTATACAGTGTATCCTAAAATCTACGCTTTATTAAACTCTTATTTGTAGAAATTCTGTCTATGACAGCTTAGGAATATATAGCTAGTGGTAACACAGTTCCAATAAAACCAACACCACACTATTAACTGATGTCAATTACTCTAAATAATGATCAAACAAAAGGACCAAGCGTTGAGATAAGCTTTTACCTCCAAAATGGTAATAACACTATTGAGAACCATAGCTGAGAGGATAAAGTTAATGGCATGGCTACCATGATCAATAATTATGTTCAAACCACCTGTTTCTCAACTGGACAAAAGAGCAACAAACTTAAAGTTTATCTTCTACACAAAGCAATCTAAACAAGAGAGTGATCCGATAACCTACGCAAAGCATGCTAAACAAGACTTTGTTCTTTCTATCTATGATAAGAGAAGTCTCAAACATTTCAGAGCTTACTAACCTGAGGTCTTTTAAGCTGCTATATTGGATAAAACGTTTCAGGAAAATGGACTCGTGTTCTCTTTGTTAACCTTTATTCCATCACCTCGACACATAAAAAAAAACACATTTTCAACACTATTTTGTTAGGCAAGTCTTTCACATAGCTAAATGAAACATTAACCTTGAGTTTTCAAATTTCTTTGAGTTATAACATATATGAACGTAAACATATGTCAAGATATTTATTTCCCAGGAACATACAAAAAACACAAACACAAACAAAATCATACCAGAAACATATGTCAAGATTTGCATTATATTTATTGACGGAAAAGTATTGATCATAGTCTTTAACTTACCATCTTGATTCAATCAGAGATTCCGAAGAGAGAACGCAATCTGAAAACACCACACCAGAGCCATGTGATTTGATTTATAAATTCAAAAAGAGCCCCTCTCATCTACATAGGGAGGATCCATCAAGTAACCAAAGTTCATATAACCATTAAAATCATGTATACGTGTTGTATGATCTTTTAAACTTTAGGATAAGATAAATGGACTAACCTTTGCTAATGAAAACAAAATAGTGGTATTAAATGTGCTCGCCATTGCCTCAAAATCAGCTCACTATCAGTCACCGAGAAAGAGCCACAAAGGTGATAATCGAGAAGAAGCAAGACTAACCAACTCCAAGAAGCTTCTCCCAAGGACGGTCTCGAGGCTCTTCAAGAGAATCACAATTCTCCAATGGCATTCCGATCTTCAGGTAGTAGTAACTCCGTCTCTCT
>CAKOAT010999779.1:21130-55212 GCA_932364175.1 Eruca vesicaria subsp. sativa
AACCCCCCCCCCCCCCCCCCCGCAGCAAGCCTTATCGGCCCAGCCCGCGGTCCAATCCTTGACATTCCTACTTCTAAATGTAAAATGAGCTATATTTTAGAAGTTTTTTCTATATGGGCAAAAATATTCACACCAGTGAAAAAGGGACAACACAAATTCATTGGGTATCACTCATAGCTTTGTTTATTTTTTTTGCTCAGCTCACATACTGTGAGTGCCTTTAAACGAAAGCGATCCCTGAACAAACTCGAGTTGACTTTTTCTCTCTCCAGACCCGACAAAAACCCTACAAATCTGAGATCTCTTTCCTACGGCGCCCACCACCGCCTCTCCTAGCAACGATCACCTCCGCCTCCGATGACGAAAAAAACTGAAAGTCAAAGCTTCTGGTGGTTGCCCCTCCACCTCCACCTCCTGGATTTCAGAATAAGCTAGATCAATAATAGAAAGCAATAAAGATAGTAGTAAGTAGATCAGTCTGTAAGACAAATGAAAAAGTGCTAGATCCAGGGAATTTAAACAAGTCAGAATTGCAAGTAATAAAATGCTAAAGGTTAATGAAAAACAATTCTAGAACTCATCTCACAATTATCAAATCAATCAGCTCTCACTGCAGAGTCTATCTATGTCTATATTCTAAAATTCCAAATCTCTTTGCAAATTCATTATACTAAGACAAGCGTTAAGAATGGGTCTGTTAAGTTCACTAAATACCTAGATTAAATGTCTTTATGAATAGTTATTAGCTCATCTGAAATCGTTTCATGTATTCAATAACTATGCTGTGTCTACCAATGTAAGAGGTCGATTACATCTCTCCATCAAGGCCCATGAGAAAGCATACTTGGCCCACTAGAAGACAGCTCGGCCGGCCTGACTAGCAATCGACGAGTCGGCTCGGCGCGAGACTGCTTTAGCCGAGCAGAAGCCGATCATCATCCGGACAGTCAATGAGCCCCGCTTTCACGGGACGAGAAAAGGCCCATTACGAAAAGCATGTGAAAGCACGCCGCATTAGGTCAAAAGGAGAAAAGGAGGATCTACTATAAAAGGAGAAGGAAGCACAACGAGAAAAGGATCCGAAAATATACTGATTAGGCGGCAACTTGTATTAGAGTTTTCCTCTTATTTTCCATGTTGCCTACCGATTAGTCCATACACCATCTCCGGCTAAGCTCTCCGAGCACCGGTTTACTCTTTGTACTCTCTCCGATTATAAATAAAACTCTTCCTCTTTACATTTACTCGTTCTCACCTTCGCAATAACCCACCAACTATTTGAACCGAAATGAACTACGGACGGCTTGATCCTCCCCCAAGGTACGTAGGCAACCTAACCGGTCCAACTGTAACTCCAAAACAAAATCTCCAAGCAAAGCATACCTAACGGTCGCTTTAATTCACCGAGTAAAAATCGTCTCACCCGAGACATCCGCGATACCCGTACCCTCACTAAGCCATTTGACAGACTGCGCACGAATACTCGCCTCAACCCATCGACACGTCCTGATCAGGCGTTTCCGACACGTTCCGTTCGTGTGGTCAGTAACCATCCAACGGAAGACGGTTACTTTTGAACTCGTAATATTTCCCGAGTAAGGAGTTGGCCAGCCGAATACTCGGCGAAAATACTTTACGGCTTATCGAAAACTTTAATAGTTCAAATACATAACAATTTGCTCTCACTTGCACCTGATTAGATTCGAAATCGAGCGATCAGAGCAACATATGAGTCCCTACCGACCAACTTCGATAACTGAGTTCAAGGTCGCCCGATCGAGTACCCATCGAGTTATCCTGAATGACCGAACAACAACACATCGATAATTTTCCAAGTTAATTTTATATTGCTTGTGGCTAAATTATCTCAAGTCAATGTAAAACAAAAGATTAATAAACGAAACATGCGGTTGACATAAATATGAGTTCCAATACAAAACCCCACCAACGGGGCAAAGACAACATATAACATCTTCCGAGATACAAAAACATAAACAAATCACTCCTGCCCCTCGGCCTGGTCATCTTCCGCCCGAGTAACTTGCTGAGGAACGTTGTTGGACAAGTCCTGCTGATCTGTTGGAATCTCCAACTCGCCCGGGTTAGGCTTCGCCTTATCACTGTCCAAGTCATCCTTCTTACTCCCGGAATCCCTCGAATCCAAGTAATCAATTTCCTCGGAAGAACCTGAAGCAATCACGTGACTCTTTGCCTTGCCCTCAGCAGAAACGGCCTTGCTGAAGTCAGTTGGCCAATTACCCATGCTCCCGCCAGAGTGTTCCATGAGAGAAGGATTCGGAGTGTGAAGGGAAGCAGCCGCTTCGGGACCAATCAGGTTCAAGTTCGACCCATGCCGGTTCTGGGTAACTCTTTCTCCAGCTCCAGCGACAAGGTAGCAAGTAAGCCCTCATCCACGAACGTAGATTCCAGAACAAGCGGAGACAGTGATAGGTCATGATCACCGAGAGCCCCGACGTCTAGCCGAGTTGCCTCCGCATGCCATTTCGATTCCTTGCGCTGAAAATAGTCGACGCTTTCCTGTTGGATCGGATCCCCTCTCTTCTGGAGCAACTCCAGACACCTCCGAGTACCGAAGGCTTGGCTGTAATAGCATCGAGCATTATCATACACCCCAAAGGAATTTTCTCGATTGTGGACACGCTCGAAACGGACGTTAGCCTTCATGGACATCGCGGCAGTCACCCTTACCCGTTCGCGAGTAACTTCGATACCCGGGATTCCCTCAGACGAGCGTCTTCCTTTGCATGTGGCTCTACAAGTTCCATCTTCTCGCGTTCAGGTCGTGCCTTTTCTAGCAACAGAGCAGCCTTTTCCTCCTCAAACTTGTCTGCCACAGCCTTCGCGGAATTCAGCCTGTTTGCAATGTCCTCAGCCTTCATCGCTTTGATTTTAGGCCGGCAAGCAGCATTGTCCCTCTCAGTCTCAGCTTGTCCGAGAGAAGCTTTCAACGCACTAATTCGCTTTATCCCTGCCTTGGCTTTCTCGTGAGCCTTACCCAGATCGGCATACGTCCTCTTAAGCTCGGAGTCGTACTTCTCCACGAGGAAGTTCAGGCTACCTCCAGCCTGCGACATCGACAAACGTTCTGGGAGAAGGGAACAAGGAAACCATTAACGCGAGATTACGCCGAGAAACAAAGAAGAAAGAAGTTAAGAGAAGACACTCACTGTTAGCAGGTTGCGCGATGCGTCCGTGTACATTTTGTAAGACAAGCAGATCGACAGCCGGGAGATCGCGAGGGCCCCCTTTGATCTGACAGATGAGATCTGCACACTTCAGCCCGTTGACGATTAAAGGGGAAGGTTCATCATATGAAAAATGAACCTTATCAGGAAACACAGGTTTGAACCTCCGAGTGATCAGTTTGTCCGTCGGAACCACCGAAGTTCCGGGTCCCAAAACCTGAGGACCAGACTCCCCTGAAGGTTGTGCACCGGACCCCGAGATAACCTTCGCCTTCATCTTCTTCTTCTGCTTCTCCTTTGATGGAGGCTTAGGAGAGACATCCTTAGACCTAGTCAAGGGGCCCGGAGGAGGATCGTCACTCACGTGACCCGTTATCCCCACCTCTTCAGTCGAGAGAGGAACCTCCGACTCATCTCTGAGCGCCAGGATATCTCCTGCCCCAGAGCCAGATTCCGTTTCAGCTGACTTCTCTGTAGACTTCTTCTTTTTCCTCCTCTTCTTCACAGGCAGTTCAGAAGCCTGCTGCCATTCAGCAACCACAGGATCAGTGATCCTCTTCCCGTCAGACGGACCGTCAGATCGAGACCATTTTTTACTCTCACTTGGAGGATCGGGCGGTCCCGTCTGGGACGTATCACCGACCGACGGAGCTGCAGGTTCGACAGGGTCGGATCCATCTAAGTTGAACCCGTCTAGAACATTCATGATTCTGCTTACCCTCGGGGACTCCTCATCAGCTTCGATTGCAGCGGCAAGGTCTGGCAGTTCCCTCATCCTAAATGCCTCGTTAATGATTCGTTGCTCCTTTCTCGAGAAGAGCGTCGATCGTTTCTTGCTGGTCCGAGCCGCATGCGGAAGCTTCGAATCCCACTCAAATACAAGGAAGATAACAAATTTAAGGGTTAACAAAAAAAAAAGAGAGCGCAGTGCATGAAACTCGGCGTCTTACAGTTATCAATACGCTCTTGAACAATGCGCACTCTTTCCTCGCTTATGTCGGGCCAGTTGCGGTGTCCGAGTTCAACTAAAGCTCGAGCGTTGTCGTAGAAGGATTTTGGGACTCCAGTCAAGTACGGATGTTCCACTGCACCAAGAAGGAGAAAGAGTTAGAAAAGGAAAATCATTTACGAATAAAGAATAGCTATCTACAGGCCCGCTAGTTCCATAATACTCGAGACCCGTTACTCGGAGGGTCGACAAACGAGTATTCATCCGATTTGACGAAGAATTAATAGCGCTGCCAATCTGTAGTCTTCGACAGATGGCCCGTGATCACGTTGTAACTCGGTCTCATTTTCCCTAAGAAAAGGTCGTTCTTCAGAATCCCTTAATGCCTCCCGGTGTTCCAGATTAAAATCGTCCAGCGGTTCGCCAGTCGTCTCATCCCGAGCAGAATCCGATGCCACAGAAACCTCTTTCCCTTTCTCTTCACGCGTCAATCTCTTTCGGGGACACATCACTATCGGTGGTACGTATATATCTTACAACTACCTAGAGAGAGAAAGTAGAGAGAAGGGAGAGAAGACATACCTGATATTGCGGAGAAGAATGAAGAGAAAAGAAATGAGAAGCATATATATAGAGGAAAGAGGGGCGCGATTCTCAGACCCGCCATTATTAGGTCTACGAGGACCTAGTTGGGCCTTTTTCTCGCGACCCTTCGACTTCCACCTTTAATGGGCCTAGTCTTACGAGAAAAAAGCCCATTTCCTGGCGACTGTTCGAATTCCCTCTAATGGTGTTTCACAAAGATTACCAAGTGACGCAACTCTTCTCCCTGCGCTCTTTTGACGAGTAAGTCACTCAGCATGGAAAAAACTCTAATGCCGAGTAAGCGACTTGGCCCTTTTACTCCTATTTCTTTCACCGAGTAAGTCACTCAGAACGGAAACAACTCAACTGCCGAGTAAGCGACTTGGCCCTTCTACTCCTATTTCTTTCACCGAGTAAGTCACTCAACACGGCAACAACTCGACTGCCGCGTAAGCGACTTGGCCCTTCTACTCCTATTTTCTTTCACCGAGTAAGTCACTCAGCACGGGAACAACTCGACTGCCGAGTAAGCGACTTGGCTTTTTCCCTCACGATCCTATCACTTAGTAAATCATTCGACGTGACAAGCGACTCGATCTTCGACTCTTCTCCTCATAATTACCTCACCGGGTAAACCACCTGATGCGACGATCAGATTGATCGTCGAGTAAGCGACGCGGTTCTCCCACTCGCAATCTTCTCGCCAAGTAAATTACTCCGCAGATCGAATAATTCGATAGCCGATTTGTCCACTCAACTACCGAGAGTTCGATGGGTTTCCTGAAAAGATAATTCGATGTCATCACAAGAAGTCTACCGAGTAAGGCGCACATGCAAGTTTCCCCCTGTGTTCCGAACATGCTATCTCACAGATCAACAAGCAAAATCCACTCTGATTCACCGCGTAAATCACCAGTAGGAGGTGGATTACATCTCTCCATCAAGGCCCATGAGAAAGCATACTCGGCCCACTAGAAGACAGCTCGACCGGCCCGACTAGCGATCGACAAGTCGGCTCGGTGAGAGACTGCTTTAGCCGAGCAAAAGCCGATCATCATTTTGAAGGTTAATGTGCCCCACTTTCACTGGCCGAGCAAAGGCCCATTACGAAAAGCCTGTGAAAGCACACCGCATTAGGTCAAAAGGAGAGAAGGGGGATCTACTATAAAAGGAGAAGGAGACACAACGAGAAAAGTATCCGAAAATAGACTGATTAGGCGGCAACTTGTATTAGGGTTTTCCTCTTATTTTCCCTGTTGCTTACTGATTAGTCTGTATACCATCTACGACTAAGGTCTCCGAGCACCGGTTTAATCTTTGTACTCTCTCTGATTATAAATAAAACTCTTCCTCTTTACATTCACTCGTTCTCACCTTCGTAATAACCCACCGACGAGTCTTGCCACTCTCTTTACTGATACACGACCGAACTCGGTTCAAACAACCAATATCTTATGATCTAGATTCTAGTTAATTACTCTAGATCTAGCATTAAGAACAATCCAGATAAAGAAATCAATAGATAACCCTAGCAATTCTATCAACTTAGCTATTCACCATAAACCTTAGAAAACTCTAAATCTGACAAATAGATTACTTGGACATAATTAAACAGATAATTAAAGACTGGATAAATTGCATAAAATAAAGTTAGAAACATTGAAGTTCTAAATCAATTTCTTAAGAGGTTCTAATATTTCTCTCCAAAGCTCTCTAAAGATAAAATAAAGTGTAAGTAAAGCGTAGCCTAAACAGTGGTTTAAGGAAACATAAAATAAGTATAAAATACGACTTGGACTCTTTTGTAAATATTAGAAATTTTTGAGTCAAACTTGCAAATCTTGAACTTCACTCACCACAAGTCGGTTTGCTTGGTCAACTTGGGTGTCGACCAACATAAAAGGTGGTGTCAAATGACACCATCCTCAATATTTGACCCCGACTTCAATCTTTCAGCTACAGTTCTCTTAATGTTCCATATAGCTCTAAAATCTCCAAAATACTCCAAAACGTACCTAAGCCTGCAAAGACTCTAAAATAGATTTGAAACATACTATAAAAAAATTTAAATATGGATTTATACCATGGTCAAACCCATAAAAATCATTGTATACCAAAATTTTCTACCTTCACTCATACATATATGTTAAGGGATATGTAAGATTTTTGAATCATAAGATACGCAGCCGTGTGAAATGTTCTGCAGTATCCGCAATAGATTTTGAAAATTTATTATTTGCAGTATACTCTTTCAACACTCTCAGTTTAAAAAGAAAGGTACATATAAGATATTTTCTGAACATTTTGTTTGCTCAAATGTGTGTTGAATGAAGAGTTGATACATCTACAAACAACTAAGAAAATTTGAACAATAGTTCGTCCAATAGTAGACTCAAGTTATTAGGTATACTTAGATTTTTCTTAAGCAGGTATATATCTTAGTTTACACCATACTTTGTTGACAAAATCTATATAGACTTTAGAAAATCCCATGGGATGATTAAACTGTTGATGTAAAAGGGACACCACAAAGGTACTGCAGAAAGTAAATCAAAAGACAAATACTACAAGCAAATACTTATGCTTTATTAGAATCTCTTTTAAACAATCTATTATAAGATCTGCTTAATTCAGCTTTTACACGTTTAGTGTTAACACCCTAACACACGCTACTGAAAGATTCCTAAGCTACACCGCTTATGTATCTCCTCGGTCAAGTACTTCAGCCACTGCGTCACCACGACCCAAGAACACTTCCAAGAACTTTTCTCTCCCACTATAAGATTAGTCTCTGTTTCTCTAACTCTCTACAGACGACCACATAGCTATCTTATAGTTATTCTTCACGTTCATGAAACCTTAGTCTCCAAAGAACACAATATGGACATCTTCCATAACATTAAGTGCAACTTCCCTTTTCTTGAAATGCACTCATTCCTCTTTCCTTTAAGTCATAAACTTGCTTCCCAAGTTTATGACTCTTGCCTTTTCTCCAAGATACACCCTTGCTCTCCAAGTCTACACGACTCCAGCTCAGCATCTTGACTCCACACGATCTTCACCATTCAACACGACGTCTGCTTCAACAACTACGTCATCGACTACTTCAGGGCAGACATCTTACATCTTCAATCTCCCCCTTTTAGCTTTGTGTGCCGATCAAGCAAAACCTTCTTCTAGTTCAACAACCATGTTTCTTACTTGGAACCTTCCATGTTAAAAGTGCTTTTCTCCCCCACGAGATATGCACCAGACCATGTTTTTCTCCCCCATAAGATATGCATTCTCTTCCTCAGGACGTCCATACCAAATATGCTTCTCCCCCATAAGATATGCATTCTTTGGACCAGAGCGTCACTTCTCCCCTTACTTGATTGCATACTAAGCTAAAACACAGATGCTTAGATGTCAAGCCTTCTTTGGACCAGAGCGTCACTTCTCGGATACTTTTGACTAACCAAAATGGCATCAGCTAATGATGAACAAAGTGAATCACAACTGAAGATTAGATAAAGAAATTGTATTGTGGCCTCGATAGCCCCCGACTCGATTGTACACATAAAGATATCGAAACAATTCCTAGGATTTTTGACAGGAAGAGAGCCACCGCGAGTGGTCAACATAACCCATCGATCGAATATAAAGAAATATATAAATGACTTTACAATCGTCTGGTCAGACATTTTGTTAACTTTATTGAATTGAGTTATTTAATACTAACATTTAAATTAAAATGCAATTTAAAAAATAATAAAAATCAAAAATAACTGGTTCTGGAATACTTAGAACAATAAATATTATAGTTATTTTACTGGAAAATAATAATTCTTAAAATTACAAATACAAAGTAACAAATATCAGTTTTATAGCTCGATCTCTTTTATTTATAATCATTTATTTCTTTTGCAAACTATAGTTTCTTCTTAAGTTATGTATTTATTAACAAAAAAAATTATGTATTTTCATTAAAAATATTTACTACTCCCTCCATTTTTTCTAGTGTAAATAGTATTATGAATTTTTTTTGTTTCAAAATCTAGGTAATTTTCTCACATTTACGTAACTTATACATTTACTGGATATAACGTGACCAAGAAAATAATGTATGTTTATTACAATTAGTAAATTTATTAATTAAATACTATGTTTTTAAAAATAACAACTTTCTTAATATTAATGTTTTTATTTTAAACTATTGTGAAATGGAAGAAGTATTCCAAAATACATCAGGATGTGATCTTATTACATAAAGTAGGCTTTTCTCTCATATGAGAGTGTCATGTCATTAATTCATATCTTCTCAACCTGACATGTGTCATGGTTCTTGGTTAGTCTTTTGACTTTTTGTTTATTTGTTGGTACATCTTTAATTAAGGATTTTTATACCTTCATTCAATGAATCCCACTTTTTCTACCTATTTGCGGCAATTTTACTGCAATATGTTTTCTTAAAAAATCATTATATATAAATAAAAATAAAGTCATATGGGATAATGCTAAGTTTCTTCGCATAATCTCTACATCTAGCGTTTATTATTTTTACCGAGGTTCTTAAAAAGCTACCACTGATACTTTTGATTAACCAAAATGTCTTTGGCATCAGCTAGTGATGAAAAAAGTGAATCGCAAGTAAAGATTAGATAAAAATCGTATTGTGGCCTCAATCACCGCCAAATCGGTTGTACGCATGAAGAAACCAAAACGATTCCTAAGATTCCTGATAGGAGGAGAGTCACCGCGAGTGGTCGACATAACTCATCGATCGAATATAAAAAAATGTATAAATGGATTGTTATTTAATACTAACATTTAAATTAAAACCCAATTCAAAGAAATAATAAAAATCAACAATAAATGGTTCTGGAATACTTAGAATAATAAATCTTATTGTTATTTTACATGAAATTAATAATTCTTAAAGTTACAAATACAAAGTAACAAATGTCGGTTTTATAGCTCGATCTCTTTTATTAATAATCATTTATTTCTTTTGCAAACTATAGTTTCTTCTTAATTTTTGAATTTACTAACGAAAAAAATAAATAATGTATTTTGATTAAAACTATTTACTACTCCCTCCGTTTTTATTGTAAATAATATTAGGAATTTTATTTTTTGTTTCAAAATAGAGATAATTTTCTCACATCTGTGTAACTTATACATTTTACGGGATATAATGTGACCAATAAAATAATGTATGTTTTTATAATTAGTAAAATTTATTAGTTAAATAATAATTTTAAAATAACAAATTTCTTAATATTAATGTTTTTATTTTAAACTATTGTGAAATAGAAGAAGTAATCCAAAATGCATCACGATATGATCTTCTTATATAAAGTAGGCTTTTCTCTCATATGAGAGTGCCATGACACTAATTCATCTCTTCGAAACATGACATGTGTCATGGTTACTGATTAGTTTTTTGACTTTTCGTTTGTTTTTTTTTTTTTTTTTTTTTTTCGTTTGTTTGTTGGTTCATCTTTAATTAAAGATTTTTATGTCATCATTCAATGAATCTCAATTTCTCTACCTATTTACTGCAATATGTTTCCCTAAAAATATTATATATAAATAGAATTATATAGGATAACTCTTAAGTTTTCACGCAAAATCTCTACATCTAATGTTTATTTTTTTTACTCAGATTTCTTAAAAAGACTCCTCAGATACTTCTGATTAACCAAAACGTCTCTGGCATCAGCTAATGATAAACAAATTGAATCACAACAAAAGATCAGATAAAGAAATTGTATTGTGGCCTCGATAGCCCCCGACTCAGTTGTACGCATGAAAAAATCGAAACGATTCCTAAGATTCCTGAAAGGAAGAGAGCCACCGCGAGTGGTCGACATAACCCATCGATTGAATATAAAAATGTATAAATGGCTTTACAATCGTCTGATCAGAGATTTTGTTAACTTTATTGAATAAAGTTATTTAATACTAACATTTAAATTAAAATCCAATTTAAAGAAAAAGAAGAATCAACAATAACTAGTTCTAGAATACTTAGAATAATAAATCTTATAGTTCTTTTACTGGAATAATAATTCTTAAAGTTAAAAATACAAAGTTTCTAGGTATTGTTGGGCCCGAATTTAGCCCTTTAGCTGAGATAATGGGCTCAAATAGTTGAAGCCATTAACGGGCCATTATAAGCCTATTAGGAATTTATCCCCTAAAGAAGAACCAAATAGAATCGTTACCTGTTTGTCGAATGGGAAAATCATTGACAAAAACAGGTCACGGAGAAAGATTCTGGACCTCATTTACAAACAGCTAACAAGAAACAGCTCAAGGAGAACGCGCAAGGCCTAGTCAAAAGGAGGCTGTTGCAAATCCCATAACTCGCGGAGGTAATCTCGGAGGCTTCGCCGGGAGAAGCTGAACGTGACCTAGAGCTATTAAAAGAAGGAGAAGAGATCAGAAAAGGGGATCTTCAACTTATTCAACACAAAAAGACCTAAGACACATTTTGTTTGTAACCATCTCTATCAATCATTGTTCTTTCGATTAGATCATCAAGATCATATTTGTGAACCCTTTTTATTATCAAAATGAATATAAACAAACGTATTCATTCACACAAGTTCTAACAGGATTCAGCCCACGATTGTCTTTTCCCCAATCTAAACCTAACCTAAATTAGAGAGTGAGTTTTATCCCTCACATTTTGGCGCCATCTGTGGGGACGAGATAATTGAATCCTTCACTCCGTAACTTGAGAATGGATCCATCCAACCAGGCAACGAGCACATCCATCCCGGATCCCGTGATCCAGATCGACGGCTCACCGAATAGGAGGGACCTAGACCCTCAGGATCCGGAACCTCGATCCGCCGATCACCGATCCGAGCAACAGCCTCCGGCTAATGCTCAACCAAACCGAACTGGGATAGCTAACCCAAGGTCTTCCAGTGGGAACAACACCGGGGTTACGCTCCCTGAGAACCCCCAACTTCAACACGCTCCGCATCATTCGGAAGCTCAGCTATCCGAAATGCGCCGAATGATGGTACTGTTGGTAGAAAGAGCTCAAGATAACGAGCGTACATAGCAACAGCTAACTGCCCGGCAACAACGGTTCGAAGAGGTGACTAGATCTCTAACCGAGACAACTCATCCGTCGCAATGCCAAGGCTCAGGAATCGCCTTCCGAGATCGACTCACCGAACCCACGTTCCCTCGCGGACGCCTGGACTTTTCCCCCAACAGCATTGCTCGTAATGGGCAAGAGCCTGTTCTCCGGACACCCCTTACTGGGACAACCCCAGTATTTAGTCCACCTATAACTAGCGCTATGGGAAGTAACATAGCGACGACCAGCTCAGCACCCAATAGGGTTCACGAACACAGCACACGATTGCCGCCTCCGCCACCTATTTTTAGGTCCGGAGAAGGAATGTCTCCCCCTCCTAGGGGTAGAGCACCAACTTCAGCTTACCAAAATGGAAGCGCGACCCCTAATCGAGACAACCCGAGGGCGGAAGCTGATCCTACAGCTCACCCCCCAGGTCGCGTCCCTCAAGGTGGCTCTAGAGCTAACGAGCGATTTAGCCCACCTAACGCTTGGGATAACGACAACACTCGAGTCCATCAAGAATCCTCTCATCAGATTTCTCGCGAAGACCCAACTGTCCTTCCCCTAGAAGGACCTGAGGCTATTCGCCGATACATGGAGCAAACCCACGCAGCTCTCCAGAAGCTGAACGCTCAAGTGCATAAAGCAACAAGCTCAGCTCCTGAAATCGAGAGCTTGATTGAGGAAACCCGTGGAACCCCATTCACAGATAAAATCGCTAGCTCTTACATAAGAGATACCCAAAAAATTAGGATTCCCGAATATGACGGGACCTCGGACCCCAAGGCTCATTTGAGAGCCTTCCGCTTAGCTATAGTGAAAGCTCATTTCACAAGAGAAGAATGCGAAGCAGGTTATTGCAGAACCTTTGCTGAGAACCTGGTTGGAACAGCTCTCGAATGGTTTTCGAGCCTCGAGCCAAATTCAATCGATAACTTCGATCAGCTCACTAATGCCTTCATGAAACAATACTCGACCCATATCCTTAAGCAAGCCTCCGAGGCTGACCTCTGGAAGATCAGGCAAGGAATGGGAGATTCGCTACGAATCTACATCGAGAAATTCAGAGCAGTTAGAACTAAGCTCTCGAACCCCAACGATCAAGTAGCCATCGAAGCCCTTAGAAGAGGCCTCTGGTATAAATCAGAATTCTGGTCCGAGCTAACACTTAACCCTCCTCAAACTATCGATGATGCTCTTCACAAAGCATCGAGATACATTACCTTGGAGGAAGAAACAACTGCACTGGATAAAATCCACAAGAAATCTCAGAATCACCCGAAAGGTGAAATCTCAGAAACAAAAGGACCCTCTAGAAAAGGGAGCTCTCAGAACCATCAGACCCAGGGAGAACACTCGTATGCTGTTGAGGAAGTTCAACAGGAAAAACCTGTTGCCGCGACAAGCAAAACTCCCTGGACGAAAGGCTACGATGAGAACAAACATTGCTCTTATCACGATCGAAAAGGGCACTCAACCGAGGAGTGCTGGGACCTCCAACGACAGCTGGCAGCTAAATTCGTAGCTGGGGAACTAAAGGACGTGGAACTAAAAAAGCCACCTCCTTACCAGAAAAGAGGTCCCAGAGACACCTCTCCAAAACGTGAAAGATCTCCTGAGAAGGAAACAGATTCACCACCGCCAGCTCCCAAGAAAAGAGTTGACATGATTCTTGGGAAATTTTCCCAAGGGAAGAGTCTACAAAACGAGACCCTCCTAAGCAAACCTCCGCCTCAGTCGAACCCTAGCTCGAGAGTGGATTATATCCTCGGAGGCTCCGATATATGTCAAGACTCAGTTAATTCAATCAAGAGCCATGTGCGGAAGGCTGTTTCTAGAGCTCAATCTAAGCCTCCCAATCCCGAAACCAACACCAAGATATCTTTCTGGGAGAGCGAGACGTCGGACCTCGACAGACCTCACGATGACGCCTTAATCGTCACCCTGAACATAGCAGGTCACGAGGTGCCTAAGCTGATGGTTGATACCGGAAGCTCGGTCGATCTTATCTTTTATAACGCCCTGAAAGGGATGGAAATAGATGACTACGAAATTATCGGTCAGAAAGCTAACCTCGTAGGTTTCTCTGGGGAAACAGTAACCTCCTTAGGAACCATCAAGCTCCCAGTAATAGCTGGAGGAATCATGAAAATGACCAATTTTGTAGTCATCGACAGGCCTTCTCCATTTCACGCGATCCTAGGAAGACCTTGGATCCATAAGATGAAGGCAGTAGCTTCCACTTATCACCAATGCGTGAAATTTCCAACACCGGACGGAATAACCACCGTACGAGGTAGCCAGAAGATCTCCAGGATCTGTTACTTGGGAGGATTCGGAATCCTCAAGGAATCACCTCAATAGCAATTACAGATCCAGGAAGGTCAAGAGATGCAACAAAATATTCGAGGTCCCCCTAGGAACCTAACCGAACGAGTTAGCATCGACGACTCTGATCCCGAGAAACAAGTGAACCTCGGATCAGAGCTACCTCTCGAAACAAAAAAGGAATTAATCGACTTCCTGAAAAGCAACGTCAAAACGTTTGCATGGACCACCAGCGACATGAGAGGTATAGACCCAAACGTCACCACTCACAAGCTCAACGTAGATCCTACTTTCAAACCGATCAAACAAAAACGCCGTAAGCTAGGCCTCGAAAAAGCCCAAGCTGTCAACGACGAAGTAGATCGACTCACGAAAGCAGGGTCCATCCGTGAAGTACACTACCCCGATTGGCTAGCTAACCCCGTAGTAGTAAAAAAGAAAAATGGGAAGTGGAGAATCTGTGTAGACTTCACCGACCTAAACAAGGCTTGCCCTAAAGACAGCTTCCTGTTACCTCACATCGATCACCTCGTCGAGGCAACAACTGGCCACCAGCTCTTGTCCTTTATGGATGCCTTCTCGGGATATAATCAAATCATGATGAATCCTGAAGATCAAGAAAAAACTGCATTTATAACCGAACGCGGGACCTACTGCTACAAGGTAATGCCATTCGGACTAAAAAACGCGGGAGCTACCTACCAGAGGCTTGTGAACAAAATGTTCGCTGGACAGCTCGGAAAAACCATGGAGGTATACATTGACGATATGCTGGTTAAATCCTCAGCTGGGGAAAACCACATCTCCCACCTAAAAGAATGCTTCGATATCCTCAACAAATNCTTTGAACCGATTTATATCCAAGTCCACCGATAAATGCCTCCCATTTTACAAACTTCTAAAAAATAATAAGAAGTTCCTATGGGACGAGAAATGCGAGGAAGCCTTCAAACAATTAAAAGCTTACCTCTCCGAGCCTCCGATCCTATCCAAACCAGTAACAGGAGAACCCATGTACCTATACCTCGCCGTGTCAACTGCTGCGGTTAGCGGCGTACTGGTACGAGAGGAGCAAAACGAGCAAAGACCTGTCTATTACACGAGCAAAAGCCTAATAGACGCCGAAACCAGATAGCCTACCATGGAAAAGTTAGCTCTGGCAGTCGTGACAGCCGCCAGAAAACTACGACCTTACTTCCAATCACACTCGATCGTGGTAATGACCTCACAGCCAATACGCACGATTCTGCATAGCCCTAGCCAATCAGGACGATTGGCTAAATGGGCCATAGAGCTCAGCGAATACAACATCGAATATAGACCCCGAGCTGCCATAAAAGCTCAGGTCCTCGCCGATTTCATCGTTGAGCTATCATCTGAACAGCTAGATCCGAGAGCCGAAGCTCCTGAATGGAGCCTGTATGTCGACGGAGCCTCATCAAAACAAGGTTCCGGAATCGGCCTAAGGCTGACCTCGTCAGCCGGAAAAACCATCGAGCAATCCTACAGGCTCGGCTTCAATGCTTCAAACAACGAAGCCGGATATGAAGCACTAATCGCATGGTTAAGACTTGCCCTAAGCCTCGGAATCCGAGAGCTGAACGCCTACAGCGACTCACAGCTGGTAGCCAGCCAAATCCACGGGGAGTACGAAACAAGGGACGAAAGAATGGGGGGATACCTCGAAGTCGTACAAAGCCTCACTAAACAGTTCAATAAATTCGAGCTAACGAGAATCCCACGAGGAGAGAACTCCTCAGCAGACGCGTTAGCTGCATTGGCGTCCACATCAGATCCCCTAGTAAAACGAATCATACCCGTAAAAGGAATCGAAAAACCAAGCATCGACATAGCTACCAAAGCTGAGATCGATAGCAAACCGAAAGAGCAATCAGAAGGTAGCTGCTCCGAATCAGCAGCGACCCAAGTTCTAACAACATTCTGGTTCCCAAAAACAAAAGCTCCCAAATTCAGGAAGCGCACCTCCGGAGGCTTAGTCCAGCCTTCTGGCTCACTTGTCCTCAGAGTAAACACTCGCAGAACAAGATATTCCCCTGAACCCGAAACTCCAACCGGAGACACAATCCCTGCCCCGGAAATCAATAACACACCTGGAGATGTTCCTCCAGACCTAGGTTCCGACGAACCTAACAGAAGGAATATCCCCAGAGGTACGACCTCCGGACGCAACGACACCCGAGGACCCGATCCCGCGCTGGGACCTCCCTCCTCCCTTCATGACAAAATCATAGGAAGAGAGGACTGGAGAATTCCAATCATGCAGTATATTTCAGAGGGCAAGGTCCCCCCCCCATAAATGGGAAGCTCGAAAACTTAAAGCAATAAGCGCAAGATACTGCATAATGGAATCTATCCTTTATAAACGAAGCGTATCGGGACCTTACCTAAGATGCGTCCACGGCCTCGACGCCATCAAACTCATGAAAGAAATGCACGATGGCTCCTGCGGAAACCACTCCGGTGGCAGAGCTNGCGCAAGATACTGCATAATGGAATCTATCCTTTATAAACGAAGCGTATCGGGACCTTACCTAAGATGCGTCCACGGCCTCGACGCCATCAAACTCATGAAAGAAATGCACGATGGCTCCTGCGGAAACCACTCCGGTGGCAGAGCTTTAGCTATCCGAATCAAAAGGCAAGGCTATTTCTGGCCTACCATTATCGCTGACTGCGAGGTCTACTCGTCCTCATGCGACAGGTGCCAGAGGCACGCACCTTTTATACATCAGCCATCAGAGAAATTGTCCTCGATATCTGCCCCATACCCATTCATGAGATGGTCCATGGATATCGTAGGACCACTAGTCGTATCAGGAACAGGAAGGCAGAAGCTACGCTTCCTACTAGTCCTAACAGACTACTTCACGAAATGGATAGAAGCTGAGGCTTTCCAACAGGTAACTAAAGTCGAAACCGAACGACTCGACGGAGAGACATCATTTGCCGCCACGGCATCCCATACGAAATCGTAACCGATAACGGATCACAGTTCATATCTAACGACTTTAAAGACTTCTTCGACAAGTGGAAAATTCGCCTCACCATGTCAACACCACGATATCCCCAAGGAAACGGCCAGGCGGAGGCTGCTAAAAAGTCAGTATTAGCGAACCTCAAGAAACGCCTTGGAATCGATAAAAGTTCGTGGTCCGAAAGATTACCCGAAGTGCTTTGGGCATGCCAAACCACCCCACGAAGAGCTACGGAAGAAACCCCTTTCTCCCTAGCCTACGGGATAGAAGCCATCGTCCCAGCCGAAACTGTCACAGGGAGCCTCCGCCGAGAGATCTGCACGACAAGTCCCGAAGCTAACAATCAGCTCCTAGCAGATCACCTCGACCTCATCGAGGAACGACGGGACCGAGCCCTGCTCCGCATTAAGAATTACCAACAAGCAATGGCCCGACATTACAATTCTAAGGTCAGGTCCCGGCAATTCGTTGTAGGTGACCTGGTACTCAGGAAAGTTTTTAACCATACCAAAGACCCGAACGCTGGAAAGCTAGGGACCAGTTGGGAAGGCCCCTACCAAATCATCCATGTGATACATCCAGGCGTTTACAGGCTCATGAAGGTACGAACCGGGGAACCCGAAATCCGATCATGGAATGCCATGAATCTCAAGAGATACTTCCATTAGGTACCTAAAATTTATTGAACTACGTCTGGCTTGATCCCTTGACTGGGTACGTAGGCAACTCCGTTATGAGTGCAGCCCCAATCTCATCTCAACATACTCATCTTCATACTCAAAGGGGGCATGTCTTCGCTCAAACTATTAGCTCCATGATTATTATGTACTCCATCGAAGTTATAATAAAAACATCCACATTCAAGCCTCTCACGTTTTTACAATCTAAAAACAGGTCCCGGCAAGCCCGGACCTCAGGTCTTAAAAGCCTACTATCTGAAAACAGGTCTCGGCAAACCCGGACCTGAGATCTTAAAATCCTACAATCTAAAAACAGGTCCCGGCAAGCCCGGACCTCAGGTCTTAAAATCCTACTATCTGAAAACAGGTCTCGGCGAACCCGGACCTAAGGTCTTAAAATCCTACAATCTAAAAATAGGTCCCGGCAAACTTGGACCTAAGGTCTTAAAATCCTACAATCTAAAAACAGGCCCCGGCAAACCCGGACCTAAGGTCTTAAAAACCCTACTACCTAAATTCAGGTCACATTGAACCTGAACCTAAGGTCTTAAAAACCTATAATCTAAAAACAGGTCCCGGCAAACCCGAACCTGAAGTCTTAAAACTCTACCATCCGAGTCAGATGTCGACGAACATGAGCTTCAATATCAAGGTCCTTTAAGAACCCAACCGAAAGTTTCAAAATCATTAGCTCGAGATATGGCTAATCCCGAATAAAATCAGGTCTCGAGAACCTAACCTCAAGGCCTCGCGTAGAGAGATGACGTAACCTGTTCTAGAATTCTTTGTTCAAAGAAATAAAGACTCATACTCAGATAATCGAATCTGTACTAAGGGATTCACTGAAATAAGAAACGAAAACATTCACAAGTCAAATGACTTAGAGAAAAACCAGAATGAAATAAAGGTTTAAAAGCCTCCCCAGGCTATTTAAATTCAAAGATATTAAACAAAGCAAAGGTTTAAAGACCTCCTCAGGTCATAAGTCTTAAACAAAAGAAGAAAGCCTAGCAGGCGAAAAGTCTTGGAAAACATAAAGGCATAACTTTAAAAGAAGAGGAGGATGACGTCTAGACTTCCATTTCATCAGCATCCTTCCCTTCATGTTTCTCTTCCTCACTTGCAACCAGCTCCTTAGCCAAGGATCCATCACCCGCTTCTTTCTCACCATCACCTACGGCTGTTTCAACTGGAGCTGAAGCCAGATTCACCAGACCTAAATTAGAACCATATCCTCCGGAAAAGGACAGATTAAAAGTGTTGATCTCAAAAGTACCTGAACTCTCCGAGAACTGAGGCAGAGATAACTTGCTTACTGAAAAATCTGACACATGAGCCCTCTCATACGCAGCGGTAGCCTCGGGAATTAATGACATCAATCACTGATACTCCTCATCAACACTCTTGATCTCATTAGCCAACATTTCCTCAAGAAGCGCGGTATTGGCTTGAAGATCCTGGGCATAAATCTGAAGGCTAACCTCTTCCTTCTTCTTGGCGAACTTCTCCTTGACAGAAGCCAAGATCTTGTTGTAAGCTTCAGCTACCTCTTTCTTCCCTTGACGGATAGCTAGTTTCACCTCAGCCTCCTTGTTCTTTTGGCTGATCTGCGACGAGGTAACCACCTCTCGAACATGTTGCTCAGCGACTCTCTTAGCAGCCTCCAGCTCAGCTATCCTCCTTCCCTTCACTTGGAGATCGATAACTTGACTCTCGATCTTCCCAGCCTGTATATCGGCCTTCGAGCGAAGCCTCTCTACCACACTTTCAAGCTCAGCAATCCTAGCTCGAGATTGATCGAGCTCCTCTTTAGTAGCCTTCACCATTTCAGTCACCTGAGCTAACTCCCCTGCCCGGGGAGCATTGTTGATCGTGTCCTCTAAGCTCAGTTGGACTCGGTTGATAGCCCCAGCTAGCTGAAAATGGAACAAACCAGCCATCAACCGACAGTTTCACTAAAAGAAACAGATAAAATAAATTTTGAGGTCTCTCACCTGACCCATGCAATGAGCGACCTCCACGTATTCCTCTCGGTTAGTCATGTTGTTGACTGCAGGAAGAGACCAACCGGTCCTCTTCATGTGCCTCATCAAAGTGGCCAAACCCCAAGGATCTTCCAAGACAGAACCAGGTTTCGAGTGGGTGAAGCTCCATCCCACGGTTCCTCCCCTCGAAGAGGAGGAGGAAGACCTGGACGATTTATCCACTTGGTCAACTCGAGACCTCTTAGGTCTGGGAGGCTCGATCTCGGAAGGCTCCTTGATCACTTGAAGGTCGGTTTCCTTGGCCTGAGCATCGAGTTTGGGGGCAATCTCCTGAGCCTTTGAGGCATCGACAGCAGCGGCATCTTTGATCGCGAGAGAAACTCCATCATTGAGAACATCTCGCACCTGATTGAGAAAAGAGCCCCCTTGGTTCTTCTCAGTCCCTCGAGAAGAAGTGGTTGCTTTAGCTGCTTTGCCACGTGAGCGGTAAGACGGTTGAAGAGGCATCTTAGCTTGTTGAGTTCTCTCGGTCTCGGAGGTACTAGCTTCCGTCGAGATAGACACGATCGAGTTACCTTCGGAAACTGAATATAAAAAAAACCGTTCAAAAATCAAACGATCCCAAGTAAAGAGTCAAGCATGATCAAAAAGAGATAAAATCGGCTTACTTTCTAAACCTGCAGCGGGAGTGGGTTCCAGAAATGAGGCTCCGTATCGATCCGGGAACCTAGCCGATCCTATACGCGAGGTGGTGAAAGCTCCCCACGTGCAAGGACTCTGCTTCATCTTGCGATAAAGAGCTCTAGTAAGCTTATTAGTAAGTTTCTCGGGGTCGCCTATGTCTGTAAAAAAAAATCAACGATTAATGAAATGTGTAAAAAGAAAACAAACCACACGAACGCATCCCTAGAGACCCTAACCGGAAGCATCGGACCAAGTAATCCTTAGGGTACGACCCTCAGGAACCGTCAAAGGGTCAATCTTAACATAAAAATATTTCTTCCTCCAGTCATCGTCACTGCCGGAGAACTTGAAGAGTCCCAGCTTGGGTCGACAAGGTAGATAGTAGGTACCGCTACCACCGTATTTTGAGGCACTCTCCTTGATTGTATAAAGGCTCATTAGGTCGCGGAGACCAACGGCTACCCCCTCTTCCTTAGCTCTGGTGATAAAACCATTAATCACTCGAATAACCGAGGGACAGAGCTGGGAAAGAGCCAACTGGTAGTGATCAAGGAGATCCAATAAGAGATCCGGAAGCGGGAATCTGAGATGACACTTAGTGATATACTTCTCATGAACGCAGAACCATCCCTCCGGAGCAGTCTCCGGGTTTACAGGCCTTGGCTAAATCCTTCTGACCTACGGCCTGGACCATTAGATTGACAACTTCTTGGCTTTTCAGCAAAGAAGGCACGTGAGATCCGAAGAAGACGCTCCCACCCGAGCCATCGTTTTTCTTCGATCTCTTGGAAACTCGTAGAGCAATTGACTCCCTACCCTTCTTGCTCGGCTCGCCTTTTTTCATCTTCTCACCGATTTCCAATTTGACCTTCATAAGTTGGACACCGGAGGCAGAGAGTTCAGTTTCTCCGGTACCTTCTTTATCTTTCGTCATGATAATAGGCAAAGAAAAAAAGCAGAAAAATGCAAAGAGATCGAAGAAAGATTCGGATGGAAAATTTTTTCGAACTATAAATTCCTAGAAGTATTAACGGGAACAAATATAACCGCAGTAAATTTAAGAAGAAAGTGAACAGTTACCTGGGGAATCAAATCGAGACGTGGGGTGGTGGAGAAACAGCGCAGTTAATAACTGCAGCTTTATATCACGTCCAGCCTTGAAAATCGGGATTAAGCTGTTCAAAATACATTAATCCTTACCGTTGATTCAACCAAACGAAATCTGGACCGTTGAATTAAGGTCACGCGAATCTTCGAGTATATTGCGAAGTAATCATTATCTCGAGGAATAAGAATTCAGGCGGTTGTGATGTAGCTTCCGAGAAAAGAAGTCTCATCTCGAAAGCTGGGGGCAACTGTTGGGCCCGAATTTAGCCCTTTAGCTGAGATAATGGGCTCAAATAGTTGAAGCCATTAACGGGCCATTATAAGCCTATTAGGAATTTATCCCCTAAAGAAGAACCAAATAAAATCGTTACCTGTTTGTCGAATGGGAAAATCATTGACAAAAATAGGTCACGGAGAAAGATTCTGGACCTCATTTACAAACAGCTAACAAGAAACAGCTCAAGGAGAACGCGCAAGGCCTAGTCAAAAGGAGGCTGTTGCAGATCCCATAACTCGCGGAGGTAATCTCGGAGGCTTCGCCGGGAGAAGCTGAACGTGACCTAGAGCTATTTAAAGAAGGAGAAGAGATCAGAAAATGGGATCTTCAACTTATTCAACACAAAAAGACTTAGACACATTTTGTTTGTAACCATCTCTATCAATCATTGTTCTTTCGATTAGATCATCAAGATCATCTTTGTGAACCCTTTTTATTATCAAAATCAATATAAACAAATGTATTCATTCACACAAGTTCTAACAGGATTCAGCCCACGATTGTCTTTTCCCCAATCTAAACCTAACCTAAATTAGAGAGTGAGTTTTATCCCTCACAGGTACCACTAAGATAAATGTATTACTAAGGCCAAGTAGTTTTACTAATATTACTGGTTTTACTATGTAGACAAGTTCGACTGGTATTATTGGTTTTACTATGTAGACAAATTCGATTGGTATTACTTGCATTACTATATTATATAGTAGTGAAATGATTTATTAGTAATAGAAGGATGTAAGATGTGAAAATTAATTTATATATCCTAATAATAATCATTATAATGATAATGTTATTATATTTCAGGGAAAATGCAAAATATGCATTGCATAATCATTTTTTTATTATTATGAGAGATATTATATGAAGGATGAGGATGAAATAAAATGGATTACGGGAGATGATGTAATTCATACGATTATCTTGAATAAATTAGTGGAGGAGGTCACTAACTGGTTTGGTTGAGCTTATTTGCAAAAAAGATAAAGCTAGATGAATCTAAGGTGTGAGTGAAGATTAGTTACTTTCCAATGGTATTTTATTTCGTACAAGCCATCATATATCTGAAATAATGAAGCTGTTTTTCGTGGAAGTGAAGATTAGTTACCTAGAATTACTTAGGACTACTATGTGTTATTCAGACTATTTAGAACTACTTTGAACTACTATATCTAATATGGACTACCGGTACTTCTTAGAACTATTATCTATAATATTCATGTTTCTATAAAATAAAATATTTTTTTCATATTATTTGTTATTATCAGATGTAACTTACATTCGTTGTATTTTTATGTCTATATATGTGTTTATTTACCAGATTATACATAAAAACTAGAAATTTCATAAGTCCAGATAAAACTTCTTATTTCCATACAAAACATCCTTATATTTCCATGACTAGTGCCTTTATGGTAAGGCCATAATGAGGTGAATAACACAAAATACATTTTTTTCTGAAAAATCTTTCTACCAATGTTTTATATCCAATCTTAAACTGTCTAAATGGGTTGGTTTTACTACAAAAGTTTTGTTTTTGATGTGGTATTACTAATAAATGTTGAAATTTTACAAAAGTATTATTATAAATAACGTAGTATTACTACAATTTTGGGTATTACTAAGTATAAATATGTTGAGCATGTTTTACATGTTTTACATGTGTGTTACACATTTTAAACGTGATAATGTGTGTTGCACGTTTTACACGTGTAAAACACGTGGGTTACATGTGTTACACATTTGTTAATTTTTAATAGAAAGTGTTGATAATTTCTTAATAATACCTAATAAATCTAGTAGAACAAATTTATTTTTTCATACATAGTATGGTCTAAACCTATTACAACACAATCATACAAATCCAAAATAATAAATTACAAATGTTTCACATCAACAAAACATAGATTTAAACACAGCATCCTACATAAGTTCACTACAAAACTGAGTTAATATTAAACATCCAAAATATTTTAACCCAATTACCCTTGGTATCCCATCATTCAATTTCTTCATACCCTCAGTTTCAGAGAAAACAACAAGGTCACCATCTAGAAATTCAAGTCTCTCATCGTCAACAAAGGAAATAAATGCGTGGTTCTCACTAGAGATGGAGGGAATGATGCATGTGTGTGGTTCCTCTCCATCAACATCGAGTACTGTAAATTCTGGCCCAAAATCACAAAAGACAGCGAAAAAGACCCCTGACATCACCCTTGAAAAAAGGTGATAGGAGGCTGATGGCTGTGGCAATAGTCATTAAACTTAATTGCTTTTTCCAAGCTTATGTCAGAGAGAACAACCACCTGTTTCACAAGAATGTAGAATAATCAGCATGAACCAATCAACAAGAACCACGTACATATACCAATAAATATAAACAATAGAACTAGATAAACATCTAAGGAGACTTTTGTTTATTTCCCACCCATATGTCTTATAAATACAATCTCAAAATTATCACAACTCAAATGATTCAGACCAAATATAACCAATAGAAAGCAAAATGAGTTAGTCTATGTGAGGGATAAACTCACTTCTTAATTTAGGTTAGGTTAAGTTTAGGGAGAAGACAATCGTGGGCTGAATCCTTTAAGAACTTAGAGAATGAATTATGATTGTATTGATTTTGATAATGAGAAGGGTTTACAAAGATGATCTGATGATCTAATCGAAAGAACAAATGATTAAAAAAAGATGGTAACAATGAAAATGAATCTAGGTCTTTAGGTGTCGAATAACTTCCAGATCCCCTTTTTTGATCTCTTCTCCTTCTTTAAATAGTTCTAGGTCCCGTTCAGCTTCTCCCGGCGAAGCCTCCGAGATTACCTCCGCAAGTTGTGGGATCTGCAACAACCTCCTTTTGACTAGGCCTCGCACGTTCTCCTCAAGCTATTTGTAAATGAGGTCCCAAATCTTTCTCCGTGACCTGTTTCCCATTCGACAAACAGGTGGCGATTTCGCTTGATTCTCCTTTAGGGGGAAAAAATAGGCTTATAATGGCCCGTTAATGGTTTCAACTATTCGAGCCCATTAATTCAGCTAAAGGGCTAAATTCGGGCCCAACAGTTGCCCCCAGCTTTCGAGATGAGACCTCTTTTCTCGGAAGCTACAGCACAACCGCCTAAATTCTTATTCCTCGAGATAATGATTACTTCGCAATATACTCGAAGATTCGCGTGACCTTTATTCAACGGTCTAGATTTCGTTTGGTCGAATCAACGGTAAGGATTAATATATCTTGAATAGCATTAATCCCGATTTTCAAGGCCAGACGTGATATAAAGCTGCAGTTATTAACTGCGCTGTTTCTCCACCACCCCACGTCTCGATTTGATTCCCCAGGTAACTGTTCACTTTCTTCTTTTAATTTACTGCGGTTATATTTGTTCCCGTTAATACTTCTAGGAATTCATAGTTTGAAAAACTCTTTTTATCCGAACCTCTCTTCGATTTCTTTGCATCTTCCTACTTTCCTCTGTCTATTATCATGACGAAAGATAAGGAAGGTACCGGAGAAACTGAACTCCCTGCCTCCGGTGCTCAGCTTATGAAGGTCAAACTGGAAATCGGTGAGAAGATGAAAAAGGGCGAGCCGAGCAAGAAGGGTAGGGACTCAATTTCTCTACGAGTTTCCAAGAGAACGAAGAAAAACGACGGCTCAGGTGGGATCACCTTCTTCGGATCTCACGTACCTTCTTCGCTGAAGAGCCAGGAAGTTGTTAACCTGATGGTTCAGGCCGTAGGCCAGAAGGATTTAGCCAAGGCCTGTAAACCCGACGAAACTCCGGAGACTGCTCCGGAGGGATGGTTCTGCGTTCACGAGAAGTACATCACCAAATGTCATCTCAGATTCCCGCTTCCAGATCTCTTATTGGATCTTCTCGATCATTACCAGTTAGCTCTTTCCCAGCTCTGTCCCTCGGTTATTCGGGTGATTAATGGATTTATCACCAGAGCTAAGGAAGAGGGGGTTGCCGTTGGTCTCCGTGACCTAATGAGCCTCTATACAATCAAGGAAAGTGCCTCAAAAGATGGTGGTAGCGGCACCTACTATTTACCTTGCCGACCCAAGCTGGGCCTCTTTAAGTTATCCGGCAGTGATGATGACTGGAGGAAGAAATATTTTTATGTTAAAATTGATCCTTTGACGGTTCGTGCGGGTCGTACCCTAAGGGTTTCTTGGTCCGATGCTTCCGGTTAGGGTCTTCTAGGGATGTATTTGTGTGTTTTGCTTCCTTTCCACACATTTCATTAACCGTTGATTATTTTTGGCAGATATTGAAGAACCTCACAAGCTTACTAACAAGCTTACTAGAGCTTTGTATCGTAAGCTGAAGCAGAGCCCTTGTACGTGGGGAGCCTTTACCACCTCACGCATAGGAGCAGCCAGGTTTCCTGAACGATACGGAGCCTCATTTCTGGATCCTATCCCAGCTGCAGGTTTAGAAAGTAAGTGGGCTCTATCTTTCTTTCCAAACGTAATGGCTATACATTCAGAACTATTTGGTTTCGAACAAATTTTCCTTTTTTTTTTTTAGTTTCCGAAGGTAATTCGATCGTGTCTATTTCGACGGAAGCCAGTACCTCCGAGACCGAGAAAACCCAACAAGCTAAGATGCCTCTTCAACCGTCTTACCGCTCACGTGGCAAAGCAGTTAAAGCTGCCAGTTCCTCTCGAGGGAGTGAGAAGAACCAAGGGGGATCTTTTCTCAATCAGGTGCGAGATGTTCTCGATGATGGAGCCTCTCTTGTGATCAAAGATACCGCCGCTGCTGATGCCTCAAAGGCTCAGGAGGTTGCCCCAAAACCCGATGCTCAGACCAAGGAAACCGACCTTCAAGTGATCAAATAGCCTTCCGAGATCGAGCCTCCCAGACCTAAGAGGTCTCGGGTTGACCAAGTGGATAGATCGTCCAGGTCTTCCTCCTCTTCTTCGAGGGGAGGAACCGTGGGATGGAGTTTTACTCACTCGAAACCTGGCTCTGTCTTGGAAGATCCTTGGGGTTTGGCCACTTTGATGAGGCACATGAAGAGGACCGGTTGTTCTCTCCCTGCAATTAACAACATGACTAACCGAGAGGAGTACATGGAAGTCCCTCATTGCATGGGTCAGGTGAGAGACCTCAAAACTTATTCTGTTTATTTCTTTTAGTGAAACTGTCGATCGACGGCTGGTTTGTTTCATTTTCAGCTAGCTGGGGCTATCAATCGAGTCCAATTGAGCTTGGAGGACACGATCAACAATGCTCCCCGAGCAGGGGTTCAGCTCAGGTGACTGAAATGGTGAAGGCTACTAAAGAGGAGCTCGATCAATCTCGAGCTAGGATAGCTGAGCTCGAGAGTGTGGTAGAAAGGCTCGGCCGAAGGCCGATATTCAGGCCGGAAAGATCGAGAGTCAAGTTATTGATCTCCAAGTGAAGGGAAGGAGGATAGCCGAGCTGGAAGCTGCTAAGAGAGTTGCCGAGCAGCATGTTCGAGAGCTGGTTACTTCGGCGCAGATCAGTCAGAAGAATAAGGAGGCCGAGGTGAAGCTGGCTATCCGTCAAGGGAAGAAAGAGGTAGCTGAAGCTTACAACAAGATATTGGCTTCCGTTAAGGAGAAGTTTGCTAAGAAGAAGGAAGAGGCTAGCCTTCAGATTTATGCTCAGGAGCTTCAAGCCAACACCGCCCTTCTTGAGGAAATGTTGGCAAATGAGATCAAGAGTGTCGATGAGGAGTATCAGCGATTGATGTCACTAATTCCCAAGGCCACCGCTGCGTACGAGAGGGCTCAGGTGTCAGATTTTTCAGTAAGCAAGTTACCTTTGCCTCAGTTCTCGGAAAGCTCAGGTACTTTTGAGATCAACACTTTTAATCTGTCCTTTTCCGGAGGATACGGTTCTAATTTAGGTCTGGTGAATATGGCTTCAGCTCCAGTTGAGACAGACGTAGGTGATGGATCTTTGGCTAAGGAGCCGGTTGCAAGTGAGGAGGAAAAAGACGAAGGGAAGGATGCTCATGGAAGTCTAGACGTCATCCTCTTTTTCTTTTTCAAGTTATGTCTTTATGTTTTCCCAGACTTTTCGCCGGTTAGGCTTTCTTCCTTTGTTTAAGACTTATGACCTGAGGAGGTCTTTAAAACTTTGTTGCGTTTAGGACCTTTGAATTTAAATAGCCTGGGGAGGCTTTTAAACCTTTATCTTATTCTGGTTTTTTCTCTAAGTCATTTGACCAGCGTTCATTTTCGTTTCTTATTTCAATGAAGCCCTTAGTACAGATTTCGAGTTTCTGAGTATGAGTTTCCAATCCTTCCAACGAAGAATTCTAGAATAGGTTAAGTCACCCTTCTATATGAGGCCTCGAGTTTAGGTTCTTGAGACCTGAATTTATTCGGGATTAGCCATATTTCGAGCAAATGATCTTTGAAACTTTCGGTTGGACTCCTAAAGGATGTGAGTTTGTTCGTCTGTCGTGTTGAGACCTTGGATTCTGTTAAGGATTTTAGGACTTTAGATTCAGGTTCGACGTGACCTGAAGCAGAGTATTGATACCTTAGGTTCGGGTTTGCCGGGACCTACTTTAGATAGTAGGATTTCAAGACCCCAGGCTCATGTCCAGCGTGACCTGAATTTGGATAGTAGGATTTTAAGACCTTAGGTCCGGGTTTGCCGGGACCTGTTTTTAGATAGTAGGATTTTAAGACCTGAGGTCCGGGTTTGCCGGGACCTACTTTGGATAGTAGGATTTCAAGACCTCAAGCTCAGGTCCAGCGTGACCTGGATTTGGATAGTAGGATTTTAAGACCTTAGGTCCGGGTTTGTCGGGACCTGTTTTTAGATAGTAGGATTTTAAGACCTGAGGTCCGGGTTTCCTGGGACCTGTTTTTAGATAGTAGGATTTTAAGACCTTAGGTCCGGGTTTGCCGGGACCTGTTTTAAGATAGTAGGATTTTAAGACCTGAGGTCCGGGTTTGCCGGGACCAGTTTTAGATAGTAGGATTTTAGGACCTTAGGCTCAGGTCCAGCGTGACCTGAATTTAGATAATAGGATTTTAAGACCTTAGGTCCGGGTTTGCCGGGACCTGTTTTTGATAGTATAAACATGAGATGCTCGAATGTGGATGTTTTTATTATAACTTTGATGGAGTACATAGTCATAAAGTTAATAGCTTGAGCTGGGTGTTCTGAACACGTGCCCCCTTTGAGTGTGAAGATGAGTATGTTGAGGTGAGATTGGGGCTGCACTCATAACGGAGTTGCCTACGTACCCAGTCAAGGGATCAAGCCAAACGTAGTTCAATAAATTTTTGGTACCTAATGGTAGTATCTTTTGAGATTCATGGCATTCCATGATCGGATTTCGGGTACCCCGGTTCGTACCTTCATGAGCCTGTAAACGCCTGGGCGTATCACATGGATGATTTGGTAGGGGCCTTCCCAATTGGTCCCTAGCTTTCCAGCGTTCGGCTCTTTGGTATGGTTAAAAACTTTCCTGAGTACCAGGTCACCTACAACGAATTGCCGGGACCTGACCTTGGAATTGTAATGTCGGGCAATTGCTTGTTGGTAATTTTCAATGCGGAGCAAGGCTTGATCCCTTCGTTCCTCGATGAGGTCGAGGTGATCAGATAGGAGCTGATTGTTAGCTTTGGGATTTGTCGTGCAGAGCTCTCGGCGGAGGCTCCCTGTGACAGTTTCGGCTGGGCGACGGCTTCCATTCTGTAGGCTATGGAGAAGGGGGTTTCTTCCGTAGCTCTTCGTGGGGTGGTTCGGCATGCCCAGAGTACTTCGGGTAACCTTTCGGACCACGAACTCTTGTCGATTCCAAGACGTTTCTTGAGGTTTGCTAATACTGACTTATTGGCAGCCTCCGCCTGGCCGTTTCCTTGAGGGTATCGTGGTGTTGACATGGTGAGGCAAATTTTCCACTTGTCGCAGAAGTCTTTAAAGTCGTTGGATATGAACTGTGATCCGTTATCGGTTACGATTTCGTATGGGACACCGTGGCGGTAAATGATGTCTCTCCATACGAGTCGTTCGGTTTCAACCTTAGTTACCTGCTGGAAAGCCTCAGCTTCTATCCATTTTGTGAAGTAGTCTGTTAGGACTAGTAGGAAGCGTAGCTTCTGCCTTCTTGTTCCAGATACGACTAGTGGTCCTACGATATCCATGGACCATCTCATGAATGGGTATGGGGCGGATATCGAGGACAATTTCTCCGATGGCTGATGAATAAAAGGTGCGTGTCTCTGGCACCTGTCGCATGAGGACGAGTAGGTCTCGCACTCAGCGATAATGGTAGGCCAGAAATAGCCTTGCCTCTTGATTCGGATAGCTAAAGCTCTGCCACTGGAATGGTTTCCGCAGGAGCCATCGTGCATTTCTTTCATAAGTTTGATGGCGTCGAGGCCGTGGACGCATCTTAGGTAAGGTCCCGATACGCTTCGTTTATAAAGGATAGATTCCATTATGCAGTATCTTGCGCTTATTGCTTTAAGTTTTCGAGCTTCCCATTTATGGGGGGGACCTTGCCCTCCGAAATATACTGCATGATTGGAATTCTCCAGTCCTCTCTTCCTATGATTTTGTCGTGGAGGGAGGAGGGAGGTCCCAGCGCGGGATCAGGCTCTCGGTTGTTGTTGCGTCCGGAGATTGTTCCCCTGGGGATGTTCCTTCTGTTAGGTTCATCGGAACCTAGGTCTGGAGGGACGTCTCCAGGTGTGTTATTTATTTCCGGGGCTGGGATTGTGTCCTCGGTTGGAGTTTCGGGCTCGGGGGAATATCTTGTTCTGCGAGTGTTTACTCTCAGGACAAGTGAGCTTGAAGGCTGGACTGTGCCCCCAGAGGTGTGCTTTCTGAATTTGCGGGCTTTTGTTTTTGGGAACCAGAATGTGGTTAGGACTTGGGTTGCTGCTGATTCGGAGCAGCTACCTTCTTTTTGCTCTTTTGGTTTGCTATCGATCTCAGCTTTGGTAGCTATGTCGATGCTAGGTTTTTCGATTCCTTCTACGGGTATGATTCGTTTTACTAAGGGATCTGATGTGGATGCCAATGCAGCTAACGCGTCTGCTGAGGAGTTCTCTCCTCGTGGGATTCTCGTTAGCTCGAATTTAATGAACTGTTTAGTGAGGCTTTGTACGACTTCGAGGTATGCCCCCATTATGTCGTCCCTTGTTCCATACTCGCCGTGGAACTGGCTAGCTACCAGTGTGAGTCAGTGTAGGCGTTCAGCTCTCGGATTCCGAGGCTTAGGGCGAGTCTTAGCCCTGCGATTAGTGCTTCGTATTCGGCTTCGTTGTTTGAAGCATTGAAGCCGAGCCTGTAGGATTGCTCGATGGTTTCTCCGGCTGACGAGGTCAGCCTTAGGCCAATTCCGGAACCTTGTTTTGATGAGGCTCCGTCGACATACAGGCTCCATTCCGGAGCTTCGGCTCTCGGATCTAGCTGTTCAGATGATAGCTCAATGATGAAATCGGCGAGGACCTGAGCTTTTATGGCAGCTCGGGGTCTATATTCGATATCGTATTCGCTGAGCTCTATGGCCCATTTAGCCAATCGTCCTGATTGGCTAGGGCTATGCAGGATCGTGCGTATTGGCTGTGAGGTCATTACCACGATCGAGTGTGATTGGAAGTAAGGTCGTAGTTTCCTGGCGGCTGTCACGACTGCCAGAGCTAACTTTTCCATAGTAGGATATCTAGTTTCGGCGTCTATTAGGCTTTTGCTCGTGTAATAGACAGGTCTTTGCTCGTTTTGCTCCTCTTGTACCAGTACGCCGCTAACCGCCGCAGTTGACACGGCGAGGTACAGGTACAGGGGTGCTCCCATTACTGGTTTGGATAAGATCGGGGGCTCGGAGAGGTAAGCTTTCAATTGTTTGAAGGATTCCTCGCATTTCTCGTCCCACAGGAACTTCTTATTATTTTTAGAAGTTTGTAGAATGGGAGGCATTGGTCAGTGGATTTGGATATAAATCGGTTCAAAGCGGCGATTCGTCCAGTCAGTCTTTGTACCTCCCTGGTTGTCTTAGGTGACGGCATTTCCAGGAAGGTTGCTATCTGTTTCGGGTTGGCTTCGATACCTCTCTCGGTTACGAGGTAGCCAAGGAATTTGCCCGAGGGCACTCCAAAGGTGCATTTTGCGGGGTTTAGTTTCATATCGTATTTGTTGAGGATATCGAAGCATTCTTTTAGGTGGGAGATGTGGTTTTCCCTGGCTGAGGATTTAACCAGCATGTCGTCAATGTACACTTCCATGGTTTTTCCGAGCTGTCCAGCGAACATTTTGTTCACAAGCCTCTGGTAGGTAGCTCCTGCGTTTTTTAGTCCGAATGGCATTACCTTGTAGCAGTAGGTTCCGCGCTCGGTTATAAATACGGTTTTCTCTTGATCTTCAGGATTCATCATGATTTGATTATATCCAGAGAAGGCATCCATAAAAGACAGGAGCTGGTGGCCAGTTGTTGCCTCAACGAGGCGATCGATGTGAGGTAACGGGAAGCTGTCTTTAGGGCAGGCTTTGTTTAGGTCGGTGAAGTCTACACAGATTCTCCACTTCCCGTTTTTCTTTTTCACTACTACGGGGTTAGCTAGCCAATCGGGGTAGTGTACTTCACGGATGGACCCTGCTTTCGTGAGTCGATCTACTTCGTCGTTGACAGCTTAGGCTTTTTCGAGGCCTAGCTTACGGCGTTTTTGTTTGATCGGTTTGAAAGTAGGATCTACATTGAGCTTATGGGTGGTGACATTTGGATCTATACCCTTCATGTCACTGGTAGTCCATGCAAATGTTTTGACGTTGCTTTTCACGAAGTCGATTAATTCTTTTTTTGTTTCGAGAGGTAACTCTGATCCGATGTTCACTTGTTTCTCAGGATCTGAGTCGTCGATGCTAACTCGTTCGGTTAGGTTCCTAGGGGGACCTCGAATATTTTGTTGCATCTCTCGACATTCCTGGATCTGTAATTGCTATTGAGGTGATTCCTTGAGGATTCCAAATCCTCCCAAGTAACAGATCCTGGAGATCTTCTGGCTACCTCGTACGGTGGTTATTCCGTCTGGTGTTGGGAATTTCACACATTGGTGATAAGTTGAAGCTACTGCCTTCATCTTATGGATCCAGGGTCTTCCTAGGATCGCATGGAATGGAGAAGGCCTGTCGATGACCACGAAATTGGTCATTTTCATGATTCCCCCGGCTATGACTGGGAGCTTGATGGTTCCTAAGGAGGTAACTGTTTCCCCAGAGAAACCTACGAGGTTAGCTTTCTGGCCGATAATTTCGTAGTCATCTATTTCCATCCCTTTCAGGGAGTTATAGAAGATGAGATCGACCGAGCTTCCGGTATCAACCATCAGCTTAGGCACCTCGTAACCTGCTATGTTCAGGGTGACGATTAAGGCGTCATCGTGAGGTCTGTCGAGGTCTGACGTCTCGCTTTCCCAGAAAGAGATCTTGGTATTGGTTTCGGGATTGGGAGGCTTAGATTGAGCTCTAGAAACAGCCTTCCGCACATGGCTCTTGATTGAGTTAACTGAGTCTTGACATATATCGGAGCCTCCGAGGATATAATCCACTCTTGAGCTAGGGCTCAACTGAGGTGGCGGTTTGCTTAGGAGGGTCTCGATTTGTAAACTCTTCCCTTGGGGGAATTTCCCAAGAATCATGTCAACTCTTTTCTTGGGAGCCGGCGGTGGCGAATCTGTTTCTTTTTCAGGAGATCTTTCACGTTTTGGGGAGGTGTCTCTGGGACCTCTTTTCTGGTAAGGGGGTGGCTTTTTTAGTTCCACATCCTTTAGTTCGCCAGCTACGAATTTAGCTGCCAATTGTCGTTGGAGGTCCTAGCACTCCTCTGTTGAGTGCCCTTTTCGATCGTGATAAGAGCAGTGTTTGTTCTCATCGTAGCCTTTTGTCCAGGGGGTTTTGCTTGTCGCAGCAACAGGTTTTTCCTGTTGGACTTCGTCGACAGCATACGAGTGTTCTCCCTGGGTCTGATGGTTTCGAGAGCTACCTTTTCTAGAGGGCCCTTTTGTTTCCGAGGTTTCACCTTTCGGGTGATTCTGGGATTTCTTATGGATTTTATCCAGTGCAGCTGTTTCTTCCTCCAAGGTAATGTATCTCGATGCTTTGTGAAGAGCATCATCGATAGTTGGAGGAGGGTTAAGTGTTAGCTCGGACCAGAATTCTGATTTATACCAGAGACCTCTTCTAAGGGCTTCGATGG
>CAKOAT010999779.1:55312-130877 GCA_932364175.1 Eruca vesicaria subsp. sativa
TCCTGATCTTCCAGAGGTCGGCCTCGGAGGCTTGCTTAAGGATATGGGTCGAGTATTGCTTCATGAAGGCGTTAGTGAGCTGATCGAAGTTATCGATTGAGTTTGGCTCGAGGCTCGAAAACCATTCGAGAGCTGTTCCGACCAGGTTCTCAGCAAAGGTCCTGCAGTAACCTGCTTCGCATTCTTCTCTTGTGAAATGAGCTTTCACTATAGCTAAGCGGAAGGCTCTCAAATGAGCCTTGGGGTCTGAGGTCCCGTCATATTCGGGAATTCTAATTTTTCGGGTATCTCTTATGTAAGAGCTAGCGATTTTATCTGTGAATGGGGTTCCCCGGGTTTCCTCAATCAAGCTCTCGATTTCGGGAGCTGAGCTTGTCGCTTTATGCACTTGAGCGTTCAGCTTCTGGAGAGCTGCGTGAGTTTGCTCCATGTATCGGCGAATAGCCTCAGGTCCTTCTAGGGGAAGGACAGTTGGGTCTTCGCGAGGGATATGATGAGAGGATTCTCGATGGAGTCGAGCGTCATCGTTATCCCAAGCGTTAGATGGGCTAAATCGCTCGTTAGCTCTAGAGCCACCTTGAGGAACGCGACCTGGGGGGTGAGCTGTAGGATCAGCTTCCGTCCTCGGGTTGTCTCGACTAGGGGTCGTGTTTCCATTTTGGTAAGCTGAAGTCGGTGCTCTACCCCTAGGAGGGGGAGACATTCCTTCCCCGGACTTGAAAATAGGTGGCGGAGGTGGCAATCGGGCGCTGTGTTCGTGAACCGTACTGGGTGCTGAGCTAGTCGTCGCTATGTTACTTCCCATAGCGCTAGTTATAGGTGGACTAAATACTGGGGTTGTCCCAGCGAGGGGTGTCCGGAGAACAGGCTCTTGCCCATTACGAGCAACGCTGTTGGGGGAAAAGTCGAGGCGTCCGCGAGGGAACGTGGGTTCGGTGAGTCGATCTCGGAAGGCGATTCCTGAGCCTTGGCATTGCGACGGATGAGTTGTCTCGGTTAGAGATCTAGTCACCTCTTCGAACCGTTGTTGCCGGGCAGTTAGCTGCTGCAAGGTACGCTCATTATCCTGAGCTCTTTTTACCAACTGCACCATCATTCGGCGCATTTCGGATAGCTGAGCTTCCGAATGATGCGGAGCGTGTTGACGTTGAGGGTTTTCAGGGAGCGTAGCCCCGGTGTTGTTTCCACTGGAAGACCTTGGGTTAGTTATCCCAGTTCGGTTCGGTTGAGCATCAGCCGGAGGCTGTTGCTCGGATCGGTGATCGGCGGATCGAGGTTCCGGATCCTGAGGGTCCGGGTCTCTCCTGTTCGGTGATCCGTCGATCTGGATCACGGGATCCGGGATGGATGGGCTCGTTGCCTGGTTGGATGGATCCATTCTCAAGTTACGGAGTGAAGGATTCAATTATCTCGTCCCTACAGACGGCACCAAAATGTGAGGGATAAAACTCACTTCTTAATTTAGGTTAGGTTAAGTTTAGGGAGAAGACAATCGTGGGCTGAATCCTTTAAGAACTTAGAGAATGAATTATGATTGTATTGATTTTGATAATGAGAAGGGTTTACAAAGATGATCTGAAGATCTAATCGAAAGAACAAATGATTAAAAAAAGATGGTAACAATGAAAATGAATCTAGGTCTTTAGGTGTCGAATAACTTCCAGAGCCCCTTTTTTTGATCTCTTCTCCTTCTTTAAATAGTTCTAGGTCCCGTTCAGCTTCTCCCGGCGAAGCCTCCGAGATTACCTCCGCAAGTTGTGGGATCTGCAACAACCTCCTTTTGACTAGGCCTCGCACGTTCTCCTCAAGCTATTTGTAAATGAGGTCCCAAATCTTTCTCCGTGACCTGTTTCCCATTCGACAAACAGGTGGCGATTTCGCTTGATTCTCCTTTAGGGGGAAAAAATAGGCTTATAATGGCCCGTTAATGGTTTCAACTATTCGAGCCCATTAATTCAGCTAAAGGGCTAAATTTGGGCCCAACAGTCTACATACATGAAAACCAAAAAAAAATGCTCTTTGGTTAAGCTTGTGATCAAGCTAGAGACAACAACATCATTGTTAAGATCCTACAAATTGTGAACAGAAGCATCCATATTCTTGCCAACATCATTCTCAGAAAAACAAAGTTGCTAGACAAATCCCATAGCTCTACAACTCTTTCTTCATAGAATGTCACAGACTTCACACCAGCAAGAATTAGATTCTTGGTTGAGAACACTAACAAAATAAATCAGGAGAACAAACACTATACAACTATAGAGTAAGATAAACTATCCTTGTTTGATTATTCTTCAAAATTTCAATGATACAATTAAAAGAACAGCATACCAATCTCAGCGTCAAGGCCGTGCATCCCCGAGATGAGAACATTAGAATCAAAGAGACGTCTCATCGACTCACGTCCATACACAGCGAGCTGAGCTACCTGATGTGCAGATCTTCATCGATCTCCTCATGATTCGAATTACCAAAATCCATGTCGTTGCTGCTACTGCCAGAAGCTACGATTGAAGAGTTCTCACATGCGAAACCAGTGATCTTGATGCGGCGTTTCTTAATCAGCGAAGAAGACGATGCTAAATCAGAGGGAATGATCTCGTTAGCAACAGATAATGCTTAACTAATCAGCGAAGAAGACGATGCTAAAAATCAGAAGACTGCGTCTTGGGAAAGACACCAAACATAATTTTAAGATGGGATATCATATGTCTAAAGAAACTCTCGAGTATGTTTATTCAGACCTATAAGAAGCTCCTTTTGTGGTTCCTAGGTTGGCAGTAAAGCAATAGTTCATCAAGTTTATTGACGAATACTCTCGAGGAAAGTCTGGATCTACATCCAAAGAATTAAAGACGAGATGTTTGATAATTTCAAGGAAGGGAAAGCAGAAGTTGAGACCCAGACTCAAAAGAAGCTTAAATGTTTGAGAACTGATAACGGGTTGGAGTATTGTAACAAGAGGTTTGATGAATATTGTAAAGCTTCTGGAGTTAAAGACATTATACATGTGCTTACACACCGCAACAAGACAGGGTATCAGAGAGGATGAACCGTAAAATCATGAAAATGGTCAAGTGTAAGTTAGCTGAGAGTGGAATGAAAGAAAATTTTTGGGAAAAGCCTGCTGCAACTACTGTGTACTCCAAGATCTGTTAATGAGTACAAGCTTCCAGATGAATTGTGATCAGGGTATACGTAAGAGTTAAAGCATTTGAGAATTTTTGGATCAGCGGCTTATGTTCATACAATTAATGCTAAGTTAAGTCCGAGAGAAGTTAAGGGTTTTTTCATTGGTTATCCTCAGGGAACTAATGATTTCAGAGTGTGTCTTGTAGAAGAAGGAAAGTTTACAATCAGCAGAAACATCATCTTTCATGAGAAAGAAGAATACAAGGATTCTCAAAATGTTTGGGTTCATGAAATATAGAGTGATTCACCTATTGCTGATAAACTGAAGTATAATCTGAAAGAAAGAAAGAAAGAAAGAAAGAAAGAAAGAAAGAAAGAAACGGGTGTTAGTCCTAACCTAATTAACGGTCCATAGAAGGGTATTCATAATTCGGAAGCTTTAACTTTGGGTGGTTCAGTTCAGACAGGGAGTTCAGTTTCATGTGGAGTAGGCTAAGGTTCATAGGATGAGTCAGTTGGCCAGGAAGAAGAAACTGAACATGATCTAGATCACTACATCTTGGCTAGAGACCGGAACCATCTAAATATGATGATTTCAATGTGGTAGCTTATGCTCTATCTACTGTGAGTGACACTGAGATTGATGAACCTAAGTCCTATAAGGAAGCTATGAGAACTAAGGAAAGCGATTAGTGGGGTTCAGCCAGTGAGGACGAAATGGATTCACTTGACAAGAATGAGACATGAGATATTGTGGAAAGACCTACTAAGGGTTGAGAAACCTAGTTTCAAGGCGAGATTGGTAGCAAAATGTTTTTGACAAATAGAAGGAATTAACTATAACAAAGTATTTTCTGAGGTTGTGAAGCATATTTCTATCAGGTTTATTATATCATTGGTTGTTAAAGAAGGCCTATATCTAGAGCTACTAGATGTAAAAACATCTTTCTTAATAGAACTTTAGACGAAGAGAACTATATGGAACAACCTGAAGGCTTCAGGGTTAAGGGAAAGGAGATATGGTTTGCTTTCTACAGAATTCTCTATATGATCTAAAGCAGTCACCACGACAGTGGAATAAGAGGTTTGGCGGGTTGATGAAGGAACAAGGTTTAGGCAGAGTCCCTACGATGAGTGTATATACGTCAGCTGTACAAATGTTTCAAGGGTCTATATTCTGTTGTATGTTGATGACATGCCTGTGGTGTTTAATGATATGGGTGTGATCATGGAATTGAAGGCTAGGTTGTGCATTGAGTTTGAGATGAAAGATCTTACAGCAGCTATGAGGATTCTAGGGATGGGCATTATCAAAGATAAAATAGCTGGAAAGTTGAGACTATCTCAATGAAAATACCTTAAACATGTACTCTCAATCTTTAACATGAGCGATTGCAAAGCTGTTACTATGCCTATGGGGTCTAAGATTAAACTAAAGAGATTGGATAAGAAAGAGACAGAAACAGAGGCTAGATATATAGTTGATGTCCCATACGCCATGGAGGGAACACGTTCTTATATAGCTCATGCTATTGGAGTGGTTAGCAGATTCATGGGAAATCCGAGAAGAGAAGACTGGGAGACAGTGAAGTGGATATTGAGATACATAAAGGGCACTACGGATTTTGGGTTATGGTTCACAAAAAGAATTGGGAGTATAAGAGTTTGCAATGCAGACTATGGAAGTAACCTCGACAAGAGTAGATCAGTTACAGTGGCAACACTATCAGCTGAAGATCGGGGCTCCAGCCAATTATTGCCTTATCAACTACATGGTCAGAATAAATGTCCCTAACAAAATCAACTAAAGAAGCATTATGGATAAAAGCTATATGTGAAGACCTGACTATGAACAAGGTGCAGTCAAGATCAATTGTGATTCACAGTCAGCTATATTCCTAGCAAAGAATGGTGGATTTCATGAATGGACTAAGCTACTCACTAAATACAATTTCATCAGGGATGTAATAGTAGATGGCAGTGTATCAGTGGTGAAATTTCACACTACTCTAAACCTAGCTAACATACTAACTAAAAGAGTATCTAGAAAGATATTGGAGAAGGCTTTGGTGTCTGTAAAGGTTCACGAGCAGACATAGATTGATTGTTGTTGAGTAACTCTGGTTCATTACCTCGCATCAGAAGGAAGAAAAAGTGGGTCAGTCAAAGCGGTTTCAGTTTGATCTACTAAAGTGAATCAGAAAAGAAAATGTATGCAAAGATCTTAAAAATATCGTAAGAGAAATTGGTGAAAGGCTTTACCTAAGTCGCGAGTTGGAAGGTAAAAGACTATGGTTGTTGAGGAACTTGGTTTCTCCGTTGTCTCGTGAAAGAAGAAAACAGAGAAAGTGGGTTAGTAATAGAGGAAGCTTCAGATATACTCGGGGAAGTAAAGAAATCAAAATGCATGTAAAATCTGGGTCAGTTTTATGAAAAGGGTTTTGTGTTGAGTGGTTTACCTAAGCTATGACTACAGATATGGCCAGATTGAGGGTCTTCGCCGTCATCTTGAAAGACATCGTTTTGAGTGTGAGTTGAGAACATAGAGTTGGTCGGATCATATTCTTGGGTTTCGAGGGTCGAAACATAAAGAAGATGAGGTTATCTTCAAGGTGGAGTGGTTTTAATGACTTTCATCGGTCGAAGTGAAAGTTACATAGAAGGTGGAGAGAATCTAGAGAGAGAGCTGAAGACATTTTGACAGAGCTTTGCTAAGGTTTCGGGATGTTGTCTGAATGAGTCGAGTCAGCGCTTTATACATGGTTGAGATTATGGTATTTTGTGTATAAACCGAAGACTCTTGGGTTGATCTGCATTAGGCCAAATGCGATCTGAAAATTAAGATAGAAGCGAGTTAGTGGGCCTCGAGGGAGAGGCATTATGGATTGAGTTTATAAGAAAGTGGCTTAAAGGCTAAGATTTTGTGACAACAAACTCACCATTTTCGAGCTGAGGCAGAATCGAAGCAGAGCTGATTGCGATCGTCTTCTCTGGTGAATCATTGGAGAGCACAGAAGAGGCATAATGCTTTCCGATAGCTCAATTCGAGCTTCTCTCACCTCCGAGAAAGATCTATATCCTGAAACGACAAGATTCAAGGTTATTGTTTGATAAAATCTTGTAGATGTTTATAATTCCATGTCATAGGAATTTTTCTGACGAACACAAGTTTAGTGGATAAGGGAGTAAGAGCTTCCCTAGATGTAACGGGAAATTTATCATATACTTGGCAAACAAATCTCAGTACATTTTAATTCATACGAAATTGGTAACAAACAAATTAATCAACAAACAAACGAGATAAAAAATGTAACATCTTTAAATAATAATAACATTGTAGCCTACGGCTCTACGATATTTTGTTCTCTAATTTCTTGTAGTAAAATTTCAAAAAAAAAAGTATCATGTTTGCTTATCGAGAAAATCATTAATGCGCACAGTTCGTTATTAAAAAACTATAAACGTTCTAAAAAACTCAAATTAACTAACTAACGAAAAAAATTAAACAGTTGCACCCTTTGCTAATGTACTCTTTCACCTTCTTTCTCTTTTTATCTTTCTCTAGATTAAATAGTTGCTCTCTTTGCTTTGAAAAAGTGTTCGAATGAAGTAGCGGGAAAAGTAATTTTTCCGCACATGCAATTCTCCCGCAATAAAATTACCATTCATCTTTTTTTGCTTTTAAAAGTAGTTAATCGGGAGATCTATATGTAATTCAATATTTTTTTTTGTGGGGAAAATGAGAAATTTACATGTTATTTTTTTCTTTTTGATCTACACTTGTGCTATTTGATTTGTATGATATGTGTTTATATGTACTGTTTGAATTGACTTTATTATTTGAAGCCAAAGAATGATCGATTTCTAGCGAAAATAATTTTTAACAGTATATACGGTGAACCGTTGACGAAGAAAAAAACTGTAGACGAATTATGAACCTTCTTTATACACGTCGTTCTGCTGACATATTTTAGTAACAATTGTTTGACGATGTTTGAAACCGACCATTCATTAACCTTTGAGAAAAGGATTAAGAGATTGCTTGACGTTGGAGGCTGTATTTAGTTTGAAAACCGACCATTCATTAATCATAACTAATATATTGTTTTCGAACAAATTTCTTTTTCCAGTATTTTATTTCTCCAACGTAAATGTAGGAGTGGAGACCAAAAGTAGTTACTTCATAAGTTCATATTGTATACTGGGAAAAGTTGAGAAAATTTGAATCAAAGAAAACACTACAGAAAATACGAAAGTATTGGTGGATTATTTTCTATGTGTTCGAGATGCAAACTTATTGTATATAAAATGTTATTTTTTATTTTTATTTTTAAAATGTTCTATAAATTGACTAATATATAACTATAAATCTAAGACCCATAACTCTCACCAGGGACATGGAGAGAAAAATGTACGGGGAAGTGTACCCTCATCTACTTTTTATATTTTTAAAAGATTTCAATTAAGTTTATTTTGGATAAAAAACCTCTAAACTAAATATTTAGTGGAAAAATCATCAAACTAATGTTAATTAATAGAATAAACTTTATGTCTATAGTGTATGTCAAAATGACCAATAATACTGTTAAATTTTTAGTTTAGGGGTTTTTACACTAACTAAACATAATTGAAGTATTTCATCACTAAATTTTTTTAAGAAAGCAAAAAAATGAAAAATTAAAATAGAATACCTTTATCTAAAAATTAGTAACTTGAATTTGCAACTTCAGGATTTAAAAGTTTATGCAAATATATGAGTATAATTTTTTTTAAAAATCAACACTTTATATGTAAAAATTGAAAATATAAAAAAACGAAATATATAATAAAATTATGTATTTACCATTAAAGATAGAAAAAATCAAAAAATAAAAATATGTAAAATTTTAAATAGAGAAAAATATCTAAGGATTAGTAACTTAAATTTTCAAATATAAGTTACTAAATTTTAGATAATTAGTTATACTCTAATACTGATCAAAAGATCCATTATCTATGTGTTAAAAAAAAACATATATAATGTTGATTTAAAAAAAAAAAACAAACTCATCAATTTGCATAAAATTTATAATGCTAATTTTAAAAATTTAAGTTACTAATTTGTAGATAATGTTATTCTATTTTAAATTTAACATATTTTTTACTTTTTGATTTTTTATATCTTTAATGTTAAATACATAATTTTTATTCTATATTTCGCTTTTTATATTTTCAATTTGTACATATAAAGTGTTGATTTTAAAAACAAATCATACTCATATATTTGCATAAATTTTTAAAATGTTGAAGTCGCAAATTTAAGTTACTAATTTTTAGATAAATGTATTATTTTTTTATTTTTTCTTCTTTTTTGTTTTTTTTTAATTTTTAGTGGTAAAATACTTCAATTTTTAGTGGTCATTTTGACATGCACCGTAGACATAAAATTTAAAACAATTAATAAAATTAGTTTGAGGATTTTTTCTATTAAATATTTAATTTGAGGATTCTTACTCAAAAATAAACTTAATTGAGAGGGTTTAATTTTTAAAATCTTATTTAACTTTATATTTGTACAAGTGCCTCTAATTCGAAAACAGTACCGGCCCTAGGGGAAAGCTGACGAAACACATGCTTTTAGCCGATGATTTTATTCAAATATTTCAGCCACAATTCTTGAGAGTTTTCTTTAGTCTAGTGGCAAAACTTCATTTGAAAATGAAAAAAAAAAATCTATATTATCGGCACTCTTAGAACATCTGATCTTTTTTATTTTCTTTAGTGCTTTTCACCAAAAAAATAGCCAATTTTTTTATCTTGCTTCTAGTATGTGTAATGAAAAATGTGTGTACCCCCAATTATATTTGGGCTTATTTGTGTAATAGCTATATTTTGATGTGAAATTAGGAAGATAGCAATGATTTTGACATAATAAAGAATCTAATTTTTTAATCCAAAATCATCCGGTTATACATTTTTCCCTCACAGTTTCCCGGTAAACACATGATCTATCTGATACGTATAACAAATAACATATGGTCAGAAGTGACTCAAAACTATTATATATTAAAGAATGATAATACACCACGTCACATGTTATTGACTTCATACATATGCACAAAATATTTTATTCCATATCATCGAAATAGTATAAGACTCAAATCATACCCATATTCTCTAAATACTAAACATTACTCCAATCTCATATTTACACACTATATGCAGTAAAATGAATCCTAATCCAATGTCAATTCGAATTTTCCGTAAATTAAACTCAAATTTCAAAATGTCAATAAGATGCATTACCATTCTACATGACGCATATAGAATAGAAAAAGGTGAAAATGTAGTTGCAATCTAAAGAACTTCTTAACATATTTCTCAAATGTTGATATGGCTATGCCTTCATGGAATATGGTAATGCTTGCCCTTATGTGAACCCCAATCGTATGTGGTTCTCAAATGTTGAAATGTACCATCTGATATAATATATAATATAAATATGTAGAACAGAACAGATGGTCAGATGGAATGGAAAGCGACTAGTATATTAGTTCAGATACGATTCTTCAGAAATAGCAGAGAAATGGAATGGCACGTAACTAGTCTCTAAAACTCAGCTAGCACAGGTTCCATGGACAAGAAAATAGTATAAACCCTCTCAAAATAGTATAGAATTTCATATCTATTTTATTTACATCGTAAGTCAATAAATTTGAGCATCAAAAGTAAAATAGTATGGAACTGAGAACAAAATTATAGATTAAAATTATATAAAATTAAATTTAAAACCTTGTTATAAAGTAATGACACTATTTAATTTTCAGTAAACAAGTACATATTAAATTTATTTGTAACCCTTGTCTGAATGAAAACCATATTACAAACGACCGTACAAAATTACTTAGAAGGAAAGAATACTATTGTTTAGATTTGTTTCATTATAAATTACAAATATTTTCAAACCTAAAGCAAAATTTAATACATAAAAACTTACAAACTACAGAGAATGTAATGCACAAACATTACAGGTAATGCATGACACCCATTTTCAATAAGCTTCCCAATTGCTAAGAATTAAACATCGCCAAATGATCGTCCTCTAATGTGGTTTCGATGAGGTCGATTCACCATAGGTTCAAATAACTATTAATTCCTACCCATTGGCTCAAATCCTGTTTCAAACAATCTTATTAGAAAGCTTAATACATCCATGATAACCTGATAATAAAATGGACGACAGAGTAAAAATGTTGTTACAATAGCATAAGCAAAATTTAAACTATTCTATCTTCCCTACATTGTTCTATACTATGTATTCTCCAATATCTTTTTAAACATATGTTTTCACTGTAAGCAGTAAATGTGTGGATACAATACATACCGAGGACATAGTATGGCCTACAAATATTAAATCCTACCCAACATAATAAATACCAAAATCCAAGAAAACTTGTAATTACTAAATCTAAACCTTAATCACTGATCTATAAACCCAAACATAATCTATATAATATGCTGCAAATATCTCGTATTGTACTATACATAGTATGGAACATTTATAAATAGTATAGCATGAACAATTTACTCCATTTACATTAGCTTTTATTATGCTTAAATACTAAAACCCAAAAAAAAAACTACTTATTAAATTTAAACCCTAATAACTAATCTATAAACCCAAATAGAATTTATATAATATGATGAAAATTTCTCATTATGTACTATATATAGTAAATAGAATATAATAGTCATTTTACTCCATTTTACTCCATTTTAGTTCTTAAAAATGCTTAAATACTAAAGTGCAAGACAAACTTGTTATTACTAAATTTAAACCCTAATCACTGATCTATAAACTCAAACATAATCTATAAAATGTGTTGTAAATAGCTCGTACTTATTATACATAGTATGGATCATTTATAAATAGTATAGTAGGAACAATTTACTCTATTTCTATTAGCTCTTATTGTGCTTAAATACTAAAACTCAAAAAAAACTACTTACTAAATCTAAACCCTAATCACTGATCTATAAACCCAAACAGAATCTATATAATATGATGTAAAATTCTCATTATGTACTAGATATAGTATGGAACATCTATAAATAGAATAGAAGAGTCATTTTACTCCATTTTAGTTCTTAAAATGCTTAAATACTAAAACGTAAGACAAAATTTTTATTAGTAAATATAAACTCTAATCACTGATCTATAAACTCAAACATAATTTATATAATATGCTGCAAATATCTCGTACTGTACTATAGATTGTATGGAACATTTATAAATAGTATAGCAGGAACAATTTACTCCATTCCTATTAGTTTTTATTATGCTTAAATACTAAAACGTAAAAAAATCAACTTACTAAATTTAAACCCTAATCACTGATCAATAAACCCAGATAGAATCTATATAATATGATACAAATTTCTCATTATGTACAAGATATAGTATGGAACATCTATAAGTAGAATAGAAGAGTGATTTTACTCCATTTTAGTTCTTAAAATGCTTAAATACGAAAACGTAAGAAAAATTCGTAATTACTTAATCTAAACCCTAATCACTGATCTATAAACCCAAATATAATTCATATAATATTCTGAAAATGTCTCGTTCCGTACTAGATATAGTCTGTCAATCGATTCCATCTCAAATAGAATAGTTTAAACATGTAATTCTTCTATTCTATCTCAAATAAAATAGTCATAACAGATCTCACACAGTGAGGAGAATTGGTTATGTATATAATGGTATATAGAAATGAATCTTTATGTAAAACTAAACAAGCTTGGATAACAAATGGAAATGTATAAGATATAAATATACAATTCCATGTGAAATAGAAACTATGCTTTGTTATTCAATTTCATTCCACTTCGCATGGATAGATCTACAACAGACATTACTATATACAGACAACTAAGCAACTATGTAATGCTAACACTATTCCACACAACAATCAATCCGAGGATAATAAACCCGGTTATGTATCTCAGATTAAAAAACCCACAATTCAAACTTAAGAAAGAATAATAATGTACATGGGAATCCTAACCGACTATGAAAACAGATCCGACAATTTAATTCGAGAAAGTTGTAGATTTAACAATTATAGTACCCTAGTTCCGAGTAAATCCAAAATAGAAGATAAAATAACATCAGATGAAGAGAAGGGAAAGTTAAAACCTAAGAACTTATAGTGGGTGTAGAGATTCGAGAAGAATCGAGTGTGAGAATTGGAATTGACACGGGTTGTTGAGCGGCGCCGCTGCGGAGTTACCACCATCGATTGTGAGACGATTTCAGCACCGAAGTAGAGGCCAAAGTTGATAAGCACAAAGGATACGTGAAATTTGAGGGGAAGGAGGTGAGAAGACGGGGTTACTGCATTTGTCTTTGAGACCTTTCAATTTTGAAGAAGGAATGAAGATAAGTGAAAAGAGAGATGTGGAGGACAATTACACACGATTTGCAACTTTACAGCTAATGAATATTTTTTTAATTTTTTTTTATTTTCTGCAGGTTTCACCGGTTGAAACAAGGGACAAAACTGTATTAATATAGAAAACTATAGGTGTGAGTGGATCTGTTAGGGTTTTTGTCTAGTTTGCCAATTAAATTTTTTCTCTTGTTATAGAGTCTAATTTCCCATTATATTTTATCCTAGATCCGCCCAACTCCCACTATATAATTAATATATATATATATATATATATAATATATAGTGCTTTGTAAGACAATTATAATTATCATTTACTTTACCATTCAAGTTTTAAAGATATTTTGAAGAGAAATACTAAATTTTGACGTCACAAAAGTGAAAGCATATCTTAAACTTATAGAAAGTTGACCAATTCCAAGTACTTTTTCTTTCCAATATTTTTTCATATCTATACTATTAAAACACAAGGCCTTTTTTTGAGGTCCCCTTGATTTTTGGAAATATTTACAGATCTTTGCCACCGTATTATTTAAAACCTATAGTTTTTATTAATTATTTTTCCACCAAATCTTTTTCCACCAAATCTTTTTCCACCAAATCTTTTTCCAACAATATATTGCCTTGATTATCTCTCCATTTTAATTTTAATAACAATATTATAACACTGATTTAAACTACAAAATCAATATTCCTAAATGTCGGCAATTATGATGATAATTATAGAAATATCATGTTTATTAATTACCTTAATATATTTGCAAATTTTATTTATAATTTGCCTTTTGACTATATGGTAAAAAGTAACTATTCCTAATGATATAAAAAAGCATTTTTAAGCAAATACGAAAGTACTTAATGTTAAATAGTAATTTGCTGTTATATAACAGATTATAAAATCATGAACCAAACATTATATATGTACACCATTTATGCTAATAACTTATCTTTCAAGTAAATTTAANATTATAAAGAACTAACGAATTTAAGAGTATACATTTGTTAGAATGTAACAAATAAATTAATATGTGAGATAATCTCTTCAACTAGATAACTTATTAAGAATATTTCGTAATAGCATCATTTAAAATATTTCTCCTCTTTTCAATTATCTTCTTCATTACGACGAGATTTGCATCCAAACAAATATGAAAACAAATTTTAATCATATAAGAATAAAAATGGTGATATTAAGAATATAATCTAATAAAATGAATATAACTTGGATTATGCGGAGATTTCAAAATGATAACAAAACTTAATTGTTTTCATATTTATCTAAATGAATATTATCTTTTAATTTGAAATTAAAATAAATAGAAAGAAAATATTGTTTGGTTTATACATTTCAAATTAATAGTTTTGCCTATCATATCTAACTATAGTTGTATTTAATCAAATTACTTTATTTATATATTAACAAAAACTAAATTCTCATTGTTTCCCATATGTTTTGGCATATACTTTTATTTTTATATATTAAACTTCCTTTACTATATATATGAGTCATATTATGTTCTCTACTATGAATATAGCTTAAGTTTAATATATATAAGGGTCAAAATTTTCATTTGTTATAGTTTACGGACAAAAATTCATTTTTCATATGTACTGGAATAAGATAAACTTTTTTTAATGTGTTCATTTTCTACAGGTCAAAAAATATTTATCAAGTTACAAACGGCTTGAACAAATAGATTGTTCATATCTATTATGAACTAACAAACGGGTTAATAGTATTATTAACAGAAAACAATTCTGCACTATCAAAGTGCGGGTCAAAATCTAGACTATTATATTGTAAACATATATATGTGCCAAACTCGACTGTCTTAAACTAGGATTGTGCCATTGAAATAAATATATTTAATATTTAATTTATTAGATGTAGTTATTATTTAGGAACATTATTTTCCTCCCTATTAATTAACCTAACAAATATTATTTTTTGTTAAATGCATCTTTGATTGAAAGCATATATTCTTATTTGGAGTATTTATTTTAGAAAGTGAATCTTTGTTTATCAAGTAGCAATAAATATTTCACATCATAAAATGAAGTTTTTATAATTAAACTTCTTAAATTTTTGGTTTCAATTAAAATCAGATAAATACACCAAATTATGATTCTTTCAATATATATATATATATATATATATATATATATATATATATATATATCTATGTGTGTGTGTGTGTTGTTAACTAATTAAAATTTTATGCATAATTTTTTTTTGAATGTAAAAGTTCGAAATGAATTGTCAACCTATTTTTAATATACATAAAATCATATCTAACATTTTTCTTCTACATCACGGTTTCTACCAAGTAAATAATAGCGATCATAAAAAAAATAAAATTTAAGTCTAAATCAAAAATAAAACCAGTAATAAATTATCAATAATAAAAATTAAATAATACTGAAAAATGAGTAAATTTTTTTGGTGTTCTCTATCGCCTTTATCTTTTTTTTTATCAGACAACATAGTACTTCTTTTAGTAAAGAATCAAAAATCAAATATACTATTCAATTTCATGTACTCATTTTAAAATATATAAAATTTTGATCAATCTTTTTAGATCACCAATTTTATCTTAGTTTTACACGGGCCAGTCAGTGCTAGGTGAGATGTTACTAACGTATTTTGGATTCTTACCAAATTTTATAGAAATTTTAAATAGCGGTGAATTAGTTAAATCCGAACTGAAATATATACATATCACTAAGTTTACTTGCTCAATCTCAAACCCGTGTCGGGTATGAAAACACTGCTCAACACAATTATAAATGTATTAAGTTGCAAAATTTTAACACATGTAATTTTATAATTATCAAATCTTTGTTTCGTATAAATCAATTTATAAAGAAAATATATCCCGCTCTTGAAAAGATATGTGGTAGTCGCATGTCCAAGATATATTAAAGAGATATTGTCGGTATATTTGTGTTGGGCTTGGGTCGTTAATATGATGTATTGATTTATTTACGGGCTTGCAATAATCATTCGCGGTTGTATTTTGAATTTTTATGTTATTTTCTTATATAATTGTTTTGATAATCATATTTTTAAACACACTATATAATACAATGTCAATTTTTATGACCATAATTTTAAAATAAACAGTCGGTTGTATCTCTATTTATTTNCTCATAATTTCACCGGGTCTCTAAAATTTGTTATCTAATAAGAAAATTTAATCTTACACCACACATTAAATTGTATGTAATCGTATTTAATCTATATATGGTGGACCAAACCAAAATTATTAACGACAATCTATCTGAACCCGGATACTCATGTCTATACATACTTGTGAATAATCAAACAAGAGAATAAATTTAAAGCAAAAACGGTTGTCCCGCCCTCTTTAAGGGCGGGTCAAAATCTAGTTTTCCTTAAGATTGTTCCTTAAATGATTTATGTTCTAATCTAACAAATGGACTGTTGTCAAAAAGAAAAAAAATAGATTATCTTGGTTTAACTCCGGTTTGGATGACGCTAACCCTAAACATCTCGTCCGGTTCGGTCTTAATTAAGCAAAAACAGAGAAAAACCAAACCATGTGATGAAAAGTAAAGTTTGGTACTTTATAATAACCCCACAAGGCCACACAACTTTCTCTCTCTAAAATCTAGGAATAGAGGAGAAGATTATTAAAACTGCCCATCTAAATTCTGCGGCAAACGCGGAAAGCAAGGAGACGAAGAAAAGAAAAAGAAAAGCCCTCACCACCACCTTCGTTAAACAAAAAAGTATTTTTTTCTTCTTCTTTTTAGTTGGTTGCACGATCTCGTGTACGAACACGGAACACCGACCCAGAAGAAAAGGACTCGTAAATTCTGCAGCTTTACTAATCTCCCAGCGCTAAAATCATTGTCTTGGAAAAAAAAGTCGTTTGCTTTTCGTTTGAACAGTTATTCTCAAAACAAAGGTGAATTATTATTTCTCTGCTTTTTCTTTTAAAAACCTTTTTTTTCAAAATGATTTTGCTTATTGAAGTTTCTGATCGTGGGAGCCATTTAATCGGTAAATGCGAAAATGGGTTTCCTTCGAATCCGATTTTCTATAATATTCTTATTTTTTCCATTTTTCAGTAGAAACGTAAGAACTGGATCTCTTGCTTTATTTGTGGGTCGTTGGTTTGATTATATTCAGAAAAAGAAATGAATGCTTCAAGATGAAACTTCTCTTTAAATGCGATCCGTTTATTTATTAATTATTTAGAGAATCGCATTGTCTCCGTCTCTCGTGACATTGTTTGCTTAGTTTTCGAGTAATTAATAACTTCTTCCTGCTTCTGTTTATCAGATTTGATCTCTTGGTAAGCCAAGATCCAAAGCTGCTTAACTAGATTTTGAAATCTTTTGATAGGTATGTATTAGTGCAGAAATGTTTGTTTCAGTTACAGAAAACAGTTTAGTTTTGGCTTCCTGTGGAGGATAATGTTGTTTTTTAGTTTGAGTTCTGGTTTCTGTTAGTTGTTACCCTTGTGTTTAATCTCTTCTCTGATCTGTTTTTTTTTTTTTTTTTTTGTTGTTGTAATCAATGCAAAAATGAGACGCTTTATTGATTTGTTTTACAAGTTTAGTGACAGCAAACAAAACCTTTTTCTTGTTTGTATGTATAAAAATGACTTTATATGAAGTAGTAATTAATTTTTGGTTGTCTTGTGTCTGAAAATGTGAACAGGTTGTATCTTGTTGGGTGTGTAATTGATGGATGAAGATACCGTGAATCGCTTTGGGACGCCTGAAATGCAGGCAAGAAGAGATTCAACGGGGAAGGCAATAGCTTCAAAGCCTAAAGAGAAAGAGATTCCTCGTTACCTCAGAGCATCCACTGGTTCTTGCCATGATATCTGCAAGTACGGGAAGAGGCAGGTAACGTTGGAGAAACCGTGGCGTTCGACTAATAGAAAGATCTTCAAGAAAGGGAATGATGATGCTTTGGTCGAAACTTCGAAGCCTGGTTCTTCTAAGGCTACAAAAAAGAAGGTTATTACTGATGATGGTTCTTCTTCTTTTGAGATGATGATTAAGAGAGAGGTTGTGAAGCATCAAGTGAGTGGTGTCTCTAGTAAGACGAAGAAGGCAGAGGTGTTGATAGTACCATCTGGTGATGAAACTCCTTTGAAGACAATGAAGAAGAAAGTGACAAAACCTTCACCAGATTCGGGATCTCGTAGCGTTGATGCTCTGAAACCGAAGGTCTTGAAGAAATCTTACTCAGCACTAGCAACTTCCAAATATAAAGTAAACCATGAGAAAGTTGCTTCTTCATCGGTTCTGAAACCCAAAATGGGATCAAAAAGTGAAGATGCAAAGATGAAGAAGGCTACTGTGTCCTCCAGAGTTGTTTTAAAGAAGGTTCCTGTGACTCCAAGAGCTTCGCTTTCTCCAAGAGTGTCAATGAGATTAGCTGGAAGTTCAAGTTTGAAGAAGAGTCAGAGCTTAAAGGCTGCTGCATCATCCTCTTCTCGACCAAATCAGACACCAAGACATGTGAAGCGCACTGATGAGTCTAACAAACAGTTAGATGGTTATCCAGTGGAGGAGAAAACACTGCACGTTGTGGAGATGGAAACAAAGAGCAAAGGTGTCTCTGAAGATGATCAGAATCAGCAGTGCGTTGCTGAACCTTTTCCTCCTCTTCTGCAGACTCAATCAACTGAGAAAGATGAGGAGTGTCCTGTTTCAGAGACAGAGGAGTATGATTACCCTTCAGGAAGCAACGAAGCTGAGAGCGTAGAGGAAGAGACTGGAACGTCCAATGGAGAGAAGAAACCAATAGTGAGAAAGGAAGGAGAGTCTGCAGAGGAAGCTGCTCGGAAACTACATTTCAGAAGAGGAAAAGTTGTGGACGCTGATGATGTGGGTGAGCGTGCAAGGAAGCTCAAGTTTAGAAAAGGGAGAGATCTTGGGGAAGACAAAGAGCAAGATGCACAAGGAAGAAGAAGCTTTAAGAAGAGGGAAGACGTCAAAGAAGATGAAGAAGAGGATGAAGATGGTGAAAAAGTTGTGTTGAGGCATCAAGATGTTCAGGAGAAAGATGCACAGGGATTGCTCAACAATGTCATTGAAGAAACGGCGAGTAAACTTGTTGAAGCTAGGAAAAGCAAAGTTAAAGCTTTGGTTGGTGCTTTTGAAACTGTCATCTCTCTTCAAGAATCTAAACCTCCTGCTAACTCTGGTATGTACCTTGAGCATGAGCAAAAACGCTAACATTTTGAATCTTTGAGTTCTCTATTGATTTGGTTTTGGCTTTGTGTTGGTTTGCAGAAACTGGTAGTTCGAGCCCGGTTTGATATCGTTTCTGTTTGCTGAACTTCAAGAAAGATTGATGCATTCATACTAATGTCTCAGCCAAACATTGATATGATGCTTTGTGAATACTACCCTTGATGGATTGTGTTCTGTGTTTAGTTTTGGTTCTTCTGAACCTGTTTGTTGGTTTCATTTGGATGTTTTTTCGGTTTATGGTTCGGTTTGTACAGGCAAAAGGCTAGTTTTCTTTACTTTCATTTCTTGTTGGTAGTTGCAGTTTTTCTTTAAAAAGAATTCCGAACAAACCGGATAGTAAACTGTATTTTCTGGCTTTGCTATCGCACCGGTCCTTAATTTGTATATAAGCTACCACCAAGACACTTTTCATCTTACCATAGTTGAAGGTCATGTGTACTCATCCCATTCTTGCACAGTTGCAGACACTATTTGGAGTTGTTTACTAGGTGGAGATGAATCAAGTCATGTAGAAAGATTAAATGTCCATATCAACATAAACCTTTAACAATAAGAATAAATATCAATGGCGTTATGCATTATAGTGTGCATGTGTTGTATCAAGATATTGTTTACCTTCAAAATGCAATTTCGAGTGGAGGTCATACAACCACCAAGTAGTAATTGGCACCAAGACGTAAACACTTTGCGTGGACAACAGTATCATCAACCTTATGGATCTTAATTATATAAGTATTCCCAGTGACTAAATCTGTCAAAATTGTTTCCTAAAAAGAGAGAAACAAATCATATCATATACACTTGCTCTTATGCATCTGAATCCATGAGTCCTTCCAAGCTGAAATATGGTTTAGTTTGGAATCCACCTCTGGTTGAATGGGTTAAAATGAAACCATAATGCTAGTTTTCATGATGTAAATGTGTCGGTGGGATCATCTTGGATCGTGTTGCAGACAAGGATGAACATCGGGAGCTTCTAACTTACTTTGCTTTAGCTAAGGTAACCAACTCTTTATTTTGTCTGCTTCAGAAAATATCTTTCACATTTTAATATTTTTGAAGACTATTTTTTTTTTCTTTTTGTAATTGTCAACATTTTTTTAATAAATTGGAATTCAGCTATAATGGAGACAAACAAAGTGGATGAAGTTTTCTTTTCTTTTTTTTTTTTTTGAGTCGAATAAAATGCGCCGTCGCCGTTAACGGAGTTCACCAACTCCATCCAATCAAACGGGTTAGCCACACAGTACACCTTACCATACCCTAATATAACCCCTAGAATCGCAGACAAACATACATTTCCCACTTACATTAGAAAACAATTCAGAAAAGAAAAAAATAAGAAAGAAGCAGATTTGCTTTGCTTCTTCTCGCTCGCTAAGCCTTTCTTTTCTTTGCATGCATCACCTCATCTTCTTCATTCTTTAAGCAAAGTTAAAAACTTTTCAATCTGGGTATTGCTGGAAGTATCTAAAACAGTTGAAATGTTAACCCTTTTCTCCTTTCCTTTTTGTTTCTTGGTCGCTCGAGCAAAACCCTAAATCAGTTTACTCTCGATTCCACTTAAAAGCTCCCACCTTTACAGTTTATTGAAGCTCTTGTGTAATAGATTTAAGGTGAGATGTTTTAGATCTTGGCTATTTTGATTTGGGTTTATGACAAAGAAAACGAATTTGTTTATATAATCACGATTTGGTTACTTTACCAATTAGTTAAAGTTTCCTGCTTTTATTTTAATGCAAACTGTTTGCTTCTTTGCTAGGCTTAGAGGATGATAATAGCGAAGCAATACCGTTGTATTCACTCTGCCACTTGTCATTGTACGAAAGGACATCTTAGTGAAGAAGTACTGTTCCTTATGGTTCAGCATCTAAACTGGAACCCTAATGTAATCGCCACTCTGTCTTGTGTCTGTAAATGGTTCGATGATCTTGCTAAGAGACTACTTTGGAAAGAGTTCTGTAGAGCCAGAGCGCCCAAGATGATGTGTGACTTACAGTCTAGTGGTAGCCACAGTGTTGATGGTAGTTGGAGAGCACTTGGGAAGCTTTTGATTTACTGCTCAGGGTCAAGTAAAGGTGGACTCTTTAACGATGTTCAAGTCCCTGGTCACTTTGTTCACAGGACCCGTTTCTCTAGGACTTCGGGAAGAAGCTTCCTTCCTCTGCAGTGTCGGAACGATGACATTCTCTATGTTTCTGATCCTTGTGAGCATTTGGATCAAGGAGGAGGAGGAGAAGATGGTGATTTGGGATTCTTCCGTGGGATTTTCAAATCGTTTTCAATGTCAAAGGTGAGGAAGTTGCTTATTAGGAAAGGTACATCGTTTCATCCCACAGAGGTTTGTCCTTATTGCAAAGCCAAGCTGTGGAGTATGCTTCAGGCGAGGATGATACCTCAGAGTGCTAGCTGTAGGTTGGGGGCTTATGAAGATAGCATTGAGTATTATGTTTGCCTCAATGGACATATGCTTGGAGTTTGTACTCTCTTACCTTTGTCTGATTCTGAAGGAGCATCTGAGTTTCAGTGAAGCTGTGGGTAAAGGTTATGGTGTAATCTCTGTTTCTTTCTGCTGGTGAATTGTTGTTACTCGACTTGGGAACATCGGTATGGGCACTTTTCACAGAGCTGGTGTGAAGTGTATGTGCAGTGTTCGAGAAAGAGAGCAATTTCAGATTCACAGATTCTCTATCTAGAATTGTTGTGTAAACCATTTGTTGTCACAGTGCATGTATGTGTATGAACAACATTTACTTCTGCTAAATAAATTTAGGAACTCTTCTTTGGATGTCTTGTTTACCCATCTTATAGTATATCAGTGACAAAAAATGATACAAAAACCTATAATAGTTCTTGATGTAACTTAGGTTCATAACACATCGTCAAGCTAAATCTTTGATTAGCCTGAGTTACTTCTGAACTCGACTGTGCTATGAGCTGGTTTCTTTCTCAATCCAACATCCTCCATCATTTTTCTCACCTTCTCCATATCTTTCCATCGTCCCAAAGCCGCATAGATATTCGCCAACAACACATAGTTTCCTGTGTTCTCTGGTTCTTGCTCAAACAGCTTGTTTGCTGCAACTTCTCCAAGCTGGACATTCTCATGTGTGACACATGCAGCGAGCAATGCACCCCAAACAGTTGAGGTTGGTTCAAATGGAATTGTTGTAATGAGATTGTAAGCTTCTTCTAACCGACCTGCTCGACCAAGGAGATCAACCATGCAAGTGTAATGGTTTGGTCGAGCTATCTTCTTGTGATGCTCAAGCATAAACCTGAATAACGCTAAGCCTTGTTCGACCAAACCGGAATGGCTGCAAGCGTTTAAGGCAGAAGTAAATGTAATTTCATTTGGCGTCACACCAGACCTAACCATCTCCATGAAAACTTGCAGCGCGTTATGGCCATCTCCGTGCATCCCGTAACCAGAGATTAATGCACCCCATAGAACTATATCTTTTCTCTTGTGTTTCTCCTGGATCCCATCAAATACCTTGTGGGCAGATTCTAAAGTTCCACACTTTGAGTAAACATGAACCAGCCCTGTAGCTGCATCAAGGCTTGACATAAACCCGGTTTTGGTTAGGTAGCAATGTATGTCCATTGCTTGGCGCAGATCTGCCAAAGCTGCATACGCTGGAAGGAGACTGTTTAGTGTGGCAATGTTCGGTTCACCATCTACCCGTCGCATCCCTTTGAAGAGATCCAACGCGTCACTCATTAGTTCATTATGTACACAACCGGAAATAATCGCACTCCAGGGACCTGCATGTTTTTTTGAAGCCCCGGAGAAGACTTTGAAGCAAAGGTCTACTCGATTGCATTTCGCATACATGCTGATCAAAGAAGTTTCTATGATGACACTGGAGAAAACCCTTTGCCTAATTGCCCAACCATGTAAGCATTTACCATCATTCATCTCCAAAGCATCGCCGCAAGCTGAAACAAGACAGGCTATAGTCACATCATTAGGTCTCACACCTTCAAACTGCATCAACCTACACAACTCCAAAGCGTTCTTCACGTCCCCTTCTTCTGTATATCCGTTAATCATACAAGTCCATGCGATCACATCCCTGCGTTCCATCCTATCAAACACAAATCTCGCCTCGTCCATACGACCACATTTCAAATACATATCCACCAACGCATTCTTCACCTCTATCTTATCCCCTAACCGCTTCTCTTCCACAATCTTATGAACACTCCTGCCCATTTCAAGATCCTTCAAGTGACCACAAACAGGCAACATGGAAACAACAGTAGCGTGATCAATATCAAAACCCTCATTAACCATCAAATCAAACGTCATCAAAGCATCATTCATGTAACCATTCCTATAATACCCACTGATCATAGTGTTCCATGAAATCACATCTCTGTTCATCATCACATCAAACACTCTCCTCGCCATCTCAACCCTCCCAAAGCTCATGTACATTGCAAGCAACGCGTTCTGCACATACTTATCAGTACCAAACCAGCTTCTCAAGACCCTCCCGTGAACAGCCAACCCTAAAGGCACAGACTTTAACTCTCCAGCAGCTTTGGCAACAAAAGGGTACGTATACCCATCGGGACAACACTTAGTTCCCTCGCCGACCATCTTAACGAACGTGTTGACAGCGTCTTGATACAGCCCGTCGCGCACGTACATTCTGATTACGATGTTGTAAGAAAGCAGAGAGCTTTGAGGCATTACGTCGAACAGCTTGCGTGCATAGGCGATGTGGCCGCAAAGAGCGTATGTGACGGAGAGGGTCGAGAGAATGTGGTCGGACACTCGACCGTTGGTGACGACGTGGCAGTGTAGAGCCTTGGTTTTGGAGAGTGATTGAGTAGCTGCATATTGGTTCAAGAGAGATTGGTACTGCTTGACGCTAAGTGAGTGTTTGGCTCTGCGCAAAACTTCACTCATTTGAAAATACTGAGCCAAGTGATCTCATAACGCTGTCGTTTAGTGCTATTTAACTACGGCGTTTAATAGAATTTAACTTTGCAGGCTTTAATCTTGATTCTTTAATACAAGTCATACGGTGTCGTTTAATACAATTTAACTTCGTAGACTTGTGTTTCAAGCACTTGTACTTCTTCTTCTTAATATGATTTATGAGATCCAAAATCATAGCAAACGATTCAGATTATATATTAGGATCAAGGGTCATCAAACCAAAGCGATTGATAAAGTTACATAGTACTGATCTAACAACAACAATCACCAGTCTTTTCCACACATTTGTAAGAGTTTTAACTAAACAATAAAATCCTGAGAATGCAAATCATCATTCATCATCACTCTCATTGATCAATTTCATGTTCTGTCGTCGGCAAGTATCTTATATATCAACCTGAGGGATTCTACCACCAGCTTGGACAATCTGCTGCTCAAGCTGCAAAAAAAAATAACAATAGGTAAATTATTCATGAATCAGAACGGACAAAAAAAATCTATCTTCTTTCACAGTTTCGCATAATCGTTTCTTCTAACTTACACTGAACAAGTCTTGAAGCTTTGCCTTTAATGACTTGTACTCAATATCCACCTGCTGCAAACATCTTACACACCTGAAGCAGAGATTGTTCCCCAAAATTAGTCTCTAACAATGAACAACTGAACATAGCAGAAACATGAGATCCGAAATGAGCTCACCCTTCAAAGTTCTGAGAGTCACAACACTCCTTGAAGGTAACACAAAGACCTTTGACCCTTTTGGCACCAACACTACATAAAAACAAGAACGACCTCTTCAGTAGGACTAAGTACGAGATTAGAGACAAAGGACTAAGTAACATTACCTTGAGCTGCTACCTTTGAGTTGATGAACACTAGAACCTACCAGATTGAAATCTACGTTTCCTGTCTGATCTCTGAAGTATGTACAAAAACAAATATGAAACCAAACATGTTTTTGATGATACTAGTGGAACAAATGTCAAAAGAAAAAAGAAAACTTACAGAGCTCTAGCCATGTTACCGATAAGCTTCTCACAGTCTTCAAAGAAGAGAGAAACAACCTCAGCCACAAAATCAGGGCTGCATTCATCTTGCAGCTTTTTCAATTCAGTGAACTGATCATCCAGAAACCCCTTCACATACCAAAACAACTAATTTCAGAAACCAGAGCCTTCATTTTCAAATTCAAGTTCTCAGTAAGAATGCTAAAATATAGAAGGAGACACCTCTGGAAAAAGAGACAATAACCCTATTCACAGACACTTAAAACCATTCTTCAATCCTCAATTTCCAAATTCAAGAACCCTAACTACTGTAGAGGAGGATCATAGCTAAAAAGGAGTCACCTTTTGATAAATAAACAATAACCCATTTCACACACTTAAACTAACTCTTTAACCCTCAATTTCCAAATCCAACCCTAACAACTTTAGGGGATCATCTCTAACAAAAAGGAGACACCTTTGAATTCATTTTTATACCTAGATGCTAAAGTTTACCAACTTTATCTGTAAGTTTGTGAGGAAAAGCGAAGAAGAAACCTGGTGATAGAGGGAAATTGTGTAATCACGAAATTGTCTCTGCAGCTGAGCAACGAGTGTGTCCATGGTTACTTGTGAGTTGTAGCGATGAAGGAGATGGGAAAAGAAACGAAAATGAGCAGCTTTCTCTGAATTTTTGGACTTGAAACGCTAATCCCAATAAAAGAGATTCTTATAAATCATTACTTTATTGGACAAAACATAATAAAGAAATACTCATTACTTTATCCAATAAAAGGAATAAATGATTAGTTGTCAAATAAAAGAGACAACCTTGAGAAAGTGAGAAAGATTTGATTTCGGCCATGAAAAACGGAATCTCATTCATTCATTCATTCTATTATGCGCTTCTATTCTTCGTTTTCCAAAACGTTGAACCCTTAGCTGTGAGATCAAACCACCGACACGACACCAAGCATCTCCCACGCTGGAAGATTCTCTGTAGGAAGAGATGTCATCTAAAGCATCACGACTCTATGGATGGCACTCGAGAACATCGGTTTGATTCTTAATTTGAACCTAAGTTCAGAGACTGATGTATCAAAAATGGATGAACTCAATTGAATTATCTCATAAATTCTCCACTCAAGCAAACACTATTTCTTTTGCATTCAAAACTTTATTGTATGATGCCCCAAATTGTTCCATGTCAGTCGATCATATTTCAACTTGTTCTTAACTAAATTAATTATTAATGATGTCAAAAACAAACAAAAAAACTAAATTAATTATTAATAAAAAGAAGAAAATTTTGGAAAAATACATTTATATAAAATTTTCATTTGAAGATTACACTATTATTTAATCTTTTTGAAAACTACATTTTTATATATGTAAATTAACTAAATTATCCAATACACGTATGTAAAAATGGTTGTCTATTTTTTCTTCTAATCTATCCGACATCATCTCTTTCAATTGGAAATTATACAGATAATTAAACCTAACCAAACAGGTTTTAGTTATACATAAATGATTTTATTCAACAATCAACATGCTGTTTTTAAATAAAAAAAAGTATACGACGATGAACAATTAGTATCTTCTAAACTGCACAGCTAATGACATAAGAAGGAGCTATGTTTTATTCACGAAAAATAGAGAAAATCTCATTTAAAAAAACAGTGGAAATATGTTTTATACACAGAAATAAGGTCCAAGATATAAGCATACGAGCAAACCAACACATACATAAACCAAAATAACCACAACATATTCATGATTTAATAATTGAACATAATACTAAAGTGCTATACACAGGAATACGACCTAACATTAAAGCACCACCTCAGAAGAGACCAAAAATACTCAATCCCAAATTCGAATCACGAACAATGCATACATGAAAAGTCACGTATGTAGCACTCTCAACAAATTCATCAATGGAGTGTGTTTCTATTCCAAACACTTCTCTAAGATCCAACGAAGTCATCAATGGAGTGTGTTTCTATTCCAAATACTTCTCTAAGATCCTATGACCTTCAAACACAATGAACTTTAATTTCTTTTGGAATACAATGTTTGTTTTCACCCTTTTAAGAATTATGAAAATATGAACATTTTTCAAACCATAAGAATGAACAATGGAGAAATGTGAAGATTCTGGTTAATAATCTATATGGTTTAAGTTTTTGTGATTCAGCTAAACATTAAGTTGTCGATAATATTTAGTTTCAAAAAAAAAAACTCCAAAGCAACATAAACATACACAAAGGCAAAAAACAGATAGTCGTTATTATATTATTAATATTTTTGTATTTCATAAGTATGTTTTATCTCAAAAAATAAATAAAATTTTTGGTTTAAAACTTTTTAGTTTAAAACAAAATTTGGATATAGAGGATTTTTCACAAGTAAGAAAGTCTAGTTTTCAAAAGAGAGAAAAAAACAAAGTGTATGATTCAAAATTAAAATCGTAAATAGGGTATTTGTAAAATTATCCCTAAAACAAAACATATTACATACCTAAGTAAATTTACAAATATAAACATAAAGAATAACACATGTTTGAAAAATAAATTTTATAATAAGAAATTAAAAATTTCTAAAGCTATATTAAAATAGCTAAGCCTCCATGCATCTCATAATTCTAAAAAAGCTCAATTAGTAAGTAGTTCAGGCTCAATTTTGATTTATTCGAGATTCGAATGGTGTCACAAATCAGAAAATGCAGAATAAAAAAATAAAACAGATAAAATAAATAATGTATAATAAATACATATAAAATGATCAAACTAATTTACTGAGCTAACATAATTGAATGAATATTGAAAATAAAAATCATCAAAATTAAATATCCAAAAAAATTCTAGGGACAATTTCACTTATATCACTTTTCATGTTTACCATTAGCAAATGACCATTTTCAAAAATACACTTTTCATTAAAGGATAAAATACTCTTATACTCTTGTTATATATATATATATATATATATATATATATATATATATATATATATATATATATAAATATATATATATATATAATAAATATTTTAAATAAATAAAAAACATAATTTTTTTTTTTTATTTTCGAATTATACTATTTCGAAATTCAAACCCTAAACCCGAACTCGAAACCCTAAACTCTAAATTCTAAACCCTAAACCATAAAACCTAAACCCTAAACCATAAAACCTAAACCCTAAATTCGAAATCTTAAACCCGAAATTCTAAACTCTAAACTCTAAACCCTAAACCCTAAGCCCTAAATTCGAAATCTTAAACCCTAAATTCTAAACCCTAAATTCTAAACCCTAAGCCCCAAACCCTAAACCCTAAAATTATAAACCCTAAATCCTAAATTCGAAATCCTAAACCCTAAATCCTAAACCCTAAATTATAAACCTTAAACTCTAAACCCTAAATTTTTAACCATAAATCCTAAATTCTAAACTCTAAACCCTAATTTATCAAAACCTTATTAAAATTGTTAAGTTTAATTAGTTAAGGGTATAATAGTATTTTGCCTTCTAAAATTTTAATGGTAAAGTTGGTTAGTGTAAAGTTGAAAAGTGGTATCTTGAAAGTGTTATTTCTAGCAATTTCCCAACCAAATTCTATATGTAAACTATAAATATTTATTTAATAAATACAATGAAATTTTAATATTATATAAAATTTAATACAATTAAACATACAATAGAATTGGAAAATAAAAACTAGTGTAAAGAATCATCCATTTTTTTTTCAAATTCCAAATATCCTTTTATACCAATATACAACAATGCATGATATAAATTAAGTAACTTTTGTTTATTTCTGGGAAGAGGACCATTTTCGAATTTTGACATATGATATCTAACAACCACATTTCTTGAAGATTCATATGGATTTAAACAAAAACTTTTATTATTTAGATAACCAAAATCAACTACATAATACTTATCGGCTAGAGATAAAGAAAAATCATAATAGTTGGCATGCACTATTCGGATAACTACTATCATGACATGAACGTGGTGCTCCACTCCAAACATATGAATAACATATATAAATCACATATCACACGTACATTGAATGATATTATATTGTGTTAATCCTTATACATTCATTGCATTCATGAATCTCTTTAAAACAAACATCTACACCATCCATGGCTCTAAACTGCTTATTTACAAAATTCTACAGTTCAATCTTCTTCTCATAACTTAGATGATGAACGCCATGTGTCGTAGTTCAATCTTCTTCTCATAACTTAGATTATGAACGCCATGTGTCGTAACTGACATACACAAAGACCTTAAATTTTATAAACATGAAGTAAGACTTTAATTTAATTTGAAGCATTATGTAAACATTAAATCAAATTCATAAACAATGCATAAATTTAATATCTACTATAAAAACATAAATTGAAACATAATATCATTGTTAATAACAAAAAAAAATAAACCTCTCTAAGCTAATATTCATTCTCTGATTCACTTTGCAGACTTTTATTTAAATTTGATATTTGTTTTTTTTTTAAATATTTAATAATCTTAATTATACTCTACATGTTTTTTGTATTTGTGATCCTAAAAATAATCCGTAAAACCAAAATGTGGTGATACTCTCCTATGAATTTTTGCTAAGGTCCGTCATTCTGCCTTCGGTGAATCCAATACCGGGTCTGGATACAAGCTATAGAAGCTTTTGCTTCGGTCCTAAAATAATATAAATCTCTTGTAGTTCAGTGGCTTATGCTTGTCTTTAGTGTGTTTAGGTGAGTGGTTCTAATCTCTGAAGCCATTCTTTTTTTTCTTTCAGTTACTTAATAACAAATCCAATATTTCTTTTGTTCTAGACCTTTATTCTTGCGAGTCTGGCCTCAGTGGATTTATTTGTTGATATTTTGGTGTTTTTCTGTTTTAGTTTCCAGTGTTTTTCTTTGTAGAAAATTTGAAGGTGTGCCCCACACATTTGATGATGAACTCATATGTTGAGTATTTGAAGTGTACCCCACACATTTGATGATGAACACATTTATGAGTATTTGGAGGCGTTTGTTGAACATCTGACAATGAATCCGTACGTTGAGCATTTAAAGATGTATCACATTATGGAACATTTAATGATATATCCAATTAGTGAGCATTTGATGGTGTATAAAATTGTGGAACATTTGATAATGAAGTTCATTTCTGAGTATTCGAAGGTGTAAAAATTGCTGAGAAGCATGATCTCAATGTCCACCTGAAGTTTGACCCCATAAATTATTACCACCAGAAGATGAACTACCATAAAACACACATAAATTTAATGGAGATTACTTTGATACCTGTTTGAAGTTCCCTTTTTTTCTCTCTCTTTTTAACGCGTATTTATCTTTGTATTTTCATTGGTTAGTTTTAATTTATCGCCAATAAAAATATAACTAAATAAATCTTAGAAGATTTTGTCTACTTAAGTAAATCTCAAGAGATTATCTCTATCATCTTAAGTCCACGTGCACACTTACCATATTAATCTGTGTAATTATCTGACCGCAATACATCCCGATCAAACAAGTTTTGAGTTTCTTATTTTTATCCATATCAGCAAAACTTGGGATTCAAGTTTCATTGGAGAATGTAAAAACATATAATGTAAAATTTATTTCAAAATTTTAATTTTATAATATATTATTTATCATTTTAAATATATACTAATATAATATTATATAGATAACAATGTTAAGAGGATTTTTGAAAAACCTAAAACAAAATCAGATAGTTGAATTTATTCCTAAAAAAATATTTTGCACACATACTTTTATAATTATTTCTATTTTCAGAAATAATTTACATATCTAAGAAATTTTGAACATTCAATATAAATAATTGAATATATTCATTTAACATAAAGTATAGTTTTAAAAATATTTAAAAATTAAAATTTTGCACGAACACTCTAAAATAAGGTAATTAGAGAAGCTAAGCATAAGCTTTTAGTCTTTTACTCGTGGTTCATATAGACAAGCTGTCTTGCTACCAATTGTGTTATACCATAAAAGAGTCAAGACATTGGGTTTCTATTTTTAGAGATTTTTTTATCACCTAATCCCCTAAATATTATTTGTGAAATGATTTGATTAGGTGTCTTAACCACATTTATTTTCAAAAAAATGACATGATTCTTTAAAAAATATGACATGAAATTTTTCCTAATTGTGATATATAAGATTGTTTTTAATAAATATTCATTATTTTGGTAATATTTTGAATTAAGTTAATGAATACTAATTCATATTACCATTAAAATAATTTTTTTTACAAAAAATTATCTTTTTAGCAAGCTTTTCAAGATATGGTAATGACTAATAACTTACAAATCACTATTAAAATAGATTATATCATAATATATATATATATATATTATCAAAATTAATAGTGAATTTCATTCATTACTGGGGAATACATTTCCTCAAAATCAATTCCTTAGAAAAAAACTTGGTTAATTAGTCGGGTTTTATATAATGTTATTAAGTTCTTTTCATTTACCTTTATCACTGATACCCACTGTATCCAACTAAATTTACATCAAAGATGTTATAGTAATTGTGTCTTTCGACACAAGTAAAGAAGGTATAAAATAATTATCTTTGATTATTAAGTTTATGCAAACAATTTAAAATTTTCTGGTTCTAAAAATAGTAAATACAAATGTGGTTTAAGTTTTAAGGTCATGGTTGAAACATGTCTGCTATGGATGCTGTTGTTTGAACGAATTAATTATGAATATAATGATTGTGGACGGATGAATTATGGAAGTAATTTTGTAGATACATCTATGTTTGTAGTCAAAGCATGGATGTAGTTTTGTGAATAAATTATAAAAAAGATGTGAATCACATCACTGAAACTGATGAAATACATATCTAAATGATCAAACTAATTTACTTAGCTATCATATTTGAATGAATATTGAAAATTAAAATCATCAAAATTAAATATCCAAAAAAGTTCTATTTGCAAACAATAAATATTTATTTTAATAAATAAAAGGAAATTTTAAAATTATATAAAATTTAATATAATTAAACATACAATAGAATTGGAAAATAAAAACCAGGGTAAAGAATCATCCATTTCTAGTTTTTCAAATTCTAAATATCCTTTTATAACAGAATACAACAATGCATGATATCAACTAAGTAACTTTTGTTTATTTCTGGGAGGAGAACAAATTTTCGGATTTTAACATATGATATCTAACAACCACATTTCTTAAAGATTCATATGGAGTTAAAAAAAACAAAAATTTCTTATTTAGATAACCAGAATCAACTACATAATAATTATCAGCTAGAGATAAAAGAAAATCAGAATCATTGTCATTCACTATTCTGATAACTGCTATCATGACAAGAACGTGGTGCTCCACTCCAAACATATGAATAACATATATTCAAATCACATATCACACGTACATTGAATGATGATACATTGTGTCAATCCTAATACATTTATTGCATTCATGAATCTCTTTAAAGCAAACATCTACACCATACATGGCTCCAAACAGTTTATTTACCAAATTCTACAACTCAATCTTCTTCTCATAACTTAGATTATGAACGCCATGTGATCGGAAGTGACATATAAATATGAAGTAAGACTTAAATTTAATTTTCAGCAGTATTTAAACATTAAATCAAATTCATAAACAATGCATAAATTTAATGTCTACTATAAAAACATAAAGTGAAACATAATATAATTGTTAATAACAAAATAAATATAAACCTCTCTAAGCTAATATTCATTCCCTTATTCACTTTATTGAATTTTATTTAAATTTGGTATTTGTTTACATTTTCTTAAATATTGAATAATCTTAATTATACTCTGCATGTTTTTTTTGTATTTGTGATCCTAAAAATAATTCGTAAAACCAAAATGTGGTGATACTCTCCAATGAGTTTTTGCTAAGGTCTGTCATTCTGCTTTCAATGAATCCAGTACTGGCTCTTGGTACAAGCTATAGAAGTTTGTGCTTCGGTCTTGCGTAAAATATGTAATGTTTCGGTCCAAAGATAATATATATCTCTCATAGTTCAGTGGCGTTTGTTTGGTTTTAGTGTGTTTAGGTGAGTGGTTCCAATCTCTGAAGCCATTTTTTTTTCTTACTTAATAATAAATCCAATATTTATTTTGCTTCTAGACCTTTATTCTTACGAGGCTGGCCTGAGTGGATTTATTTGTTGATATTTAGGTGTTTTTTCTCCTTTAGTTTCAAATATTTTTCTTTGTAGAACATTTGAAAGTGTGCCCCCACACATTTGATGATGAACTCAGCTGTTGAGTATTTGAAGTATGTCCCACACATTTAATGATGAACACATTTATGAGTATTTGGAGGCGTTTGTTGAACATCTGACAATGAATCCCTATGTTGAGCATTTAAAGACGTATCTAATTGTGGAATATTTAATGATATATCCAATTAGTGAGCATTTGATGGTGGATAACATTGTGGAACATTTGATAATGAAATTCATTTCTGAGTATTCGAAGGTGTACAAATTGCTGAGAACCATGATTTCATTGTCCATCTGAAGTTTGACTCCATAAATTATTACCACCAGAAGATGAATTACCAGAAAACACACATAAATTTAGTGGAGATTACTTTGATACCTGTTTGAAGTTTCCTTTTTTTCTCTATTTTTTAACTACGCGTATTTATCTTCGTATTTTTATTGGTTAGTTTTGATTTATCGCCAATAAAAATATAACTAAATAAACCTTAGAAGATTTTGTCTAGTTAAGTAAATCTCAGGAGATTCTCTCTATCAGCTTAAGTCCACGTGTGCACTTACCATATTAATCTGTGTAATTATCTGGCAGCTATATATCCCGATCAAACAAATTTTGAGTGTTTTTCTTATTTTTTATCATTATCAGCAAAACTTGGGATTCAAGTTTTATTGGGGAATATAAAAAAGATATTGTAAAACTTCTTTCAAAATTTTAATTTTATAATATATTATTTATCATTTTAAATATATACTAATATAATATTATATAAATAACTATGTTAAGAGGATTCCTGAAAAAACCTAAAACAAAATCAGATAGTTGAATTTATTCCTAAAAATATTATTTTGCACGCATACTTTTATAATTATTTATATTTTTAGAAATAATTAAAATATCTAAGAAATGTTGAACATTCAATATAAATAATTGAATGGATTCATTTAACATAAAGTATAGTTTTAAAAACAAAATTTTGCACATACACTCTAGAATAAGGTAACTAGAGAAGTTAAGCATAAGTTTTTAGTCTTTTACTCTTGGTTCGTATAGACACGCGCTCTCTTGCTACCAATTGTGCTATGTCATAAAAGAGTCAAGACATTGGGTTTCTATTTAGAAAATTTTTGTCACCTAATCCCTTAAAAGATTATTTGCAAAGTTATTTGATTAGTGTTCTTAACCACATTTATTTTCAAAAAAAAATATGACATGATTCTTTAAAAAATATGACATGACATTTTCCTAATTGTGATATATAAGATTTTATTTTTAATAAATATTCATTATTTTGCTAATATTTTGAATTAAGGTAATTAATACTAATTCAAATTTCCATTAAAATAAATTTTCTTTACAAAAAATTATCTTTTTTAGCAAGCTTTTCAAAATATGGTAACGACTAATAACTTACAAATCACTATTAAAATAGATTATATATCATACTATGTATATATATATATTATCAAAATTAATAGTGAATTGCATCCATTACCGGGGAATACATTTCCTCAAAATCAATTCCTTAGAAAAAAACCTTGGGTAATTAGTCGGGTTTTATATAATGTCATTTCGTTCTTTTCATTTACCTTTATTACGGATACCCACTATACCCAACTAAATTTACATCAAAGATGTTATAGTAATTGTATCTTTTAACACAGGTAAAGAATGTATAAAATAATTATCTTTGATTATTAAGTTTATGCAAAAAATTTAAAATGTTCTGGTTCTAAAAATATTAAATATAAATGTGGTTAAACTTTTATGGTCATAGTTGAAACATATATGCTATGGATGTTGTTGTTTGAACGAATTAATTGTGGATATAATGATTGTGGACGGATAAATTATAGAAGTAATTTTGTGGATACATCTATGTTTGTAGTCAATGCATGGATGAAATTTTATGAATACACTATAAAAAAAAGATGTGAATTACATCACTGAAACAAAATACAACAATGCATGATATTAATTTAGTAACTTTTGTTTATTTCAGGGAGGAGGACCATTTTCAAATTTTGACATATGATATCTAATAACAACATTTCTTGAAGATTCATATGGAGTTAAAAAAACACTTTTCTTATTTAAATAATCAGAATCATTGTCATGCACTATTCTGATAACTACTATCGTGACATGAACGTGGTGCTCCACTCCAAACATATGAATAACATATTCAAATCACATATCACACGAACATTGAATGATGATATATTGTGTCAATAATAATACATTCATTGCATTTATGAATCTCTTTAAAACAAACATCTACACCATCCTTGGCTCCAAACTGCTTATTTACCAAATTCTAGAACTCAATCTTCTTCTCATTACTTAGATTATGAATACCATGTGATCGTAACTGGCATATACAAAGACCTTAAATTTTATAAACATGAAGTAAAACTTAAATTTAATTTTAAGCATTATGTAAACAATAAATCAAATTCATAAACAATGCATAAATTTAATATCTACTATAAAAACATAAATTGAAACATAATATCATTGTTAATAACAAAAAAAAATATAAACCTCTCTAAGCTAATATTCATTCAGTGATTCAATTTACTGACTTTTATTTACATTTGATATTTTTTTATTTTCTTAAATATTGAATAATCTTAAGTATATTCTGCATGTTTTTTATTTTATTTGTGATCCTCAAAATAATTGGTAAAACCAAAATGTGGTGATACTTCCCTATAAGATTTTGCTAAGGTCCATCATTCTGTTTTCAGTGAATCCAATACCGGCTCTGGGTACAAGCTATAGAAGCTTGTGCTCAGTCTTGCGTAAAATATGTAATGTTTCGGTCCTAAGAAAATATAAATCACTTGTAGTTCAGTGGCATATGCTTGGTTTTAGTGTGTTTAGGTGAGTGGTTCCAATCTCTGAAGCCATTCTTTATATTTTTTGTATTTTAGTTACTTAACAACAGATCCAATATTTCTTTTGCTTCTAGACCTTTATTATTACGAGTCTGACCTGAGTGTATTTATTTGGTTATATTTTGGTGTTTTTCTGCTTTAGTTTCCAATGTTTTTCTTTGTAGAAAATTTGAAGGTGTGTCCCCACACATTAGATGATGAACTCAGTTGTTGAGTATTTTGAAGTGTGCCCCACACATTTTATGATGAACACATTTCTGAGTATTTGAAGGAATTTGTTGAACATCTGACAATGAATCCCTATGTTGAGCATTTAAAGATGTATCCCATTGTGGAACATTTAATGATATATCCAATTAGTGAGCATTTGATGGTGTATAACATTTTGGAACATTTGATAATGAAGTTCATTTCTGAGTATTCGGAGGTGTACAAATTTCTGAGAAGCATGATCTCATTGTTCACCTGAAGTTTGACCCCATAAATTAATACCACCAGAAGATGAATTACCAGAAAACACACATAAATTTAGCGAAGATTACTTTGATACATGTTTGAAGTTCCCTTTTTTCTATCTCTTTTTAACTACACGTATTTATCTTCGTATTTTCATTGGTTAGTTTTAATTTATCGCCAGTAAAAATATAACTAAATAAATCTTAGAAGAATTTCTCTAGTTAAGTAAATCTCAAGAGATTCTCTCTATCAGCTTAAGTCCACGTGCGCACTTATCATATTAATCTGTGTAATTATCTGACAGCTATACATCCCGATCAAACAAGTTTTGAGTGTTTTTCTTATTTTTACCATTATCAGCAAAACTTGGGATTCAAGTTTCATTGGGGAATGTAAAAACAGAGAATGTAAAATTTCTTTCAAAATTTTATTTTTATAATATATTATTTATTATTTTAAATATATACTAATATAATATTATATAGATAACTATGTTAAGATGATTTTTGAAAAACCTAAAACAAAATCAGATAGTTCAATTTATTCCTAAAATATTATTTTGCGCACATACTTTTATAATTATTAATATTTTCAGAAATAATTTAAATATATAAATTATTTTGAACATTCAATATAAAAAATTGAATCGATTCATTTAACATAAAGTATAGTTTTAAAATATTTTAAAAACAAAATTTTGCACAAACACTCTAGAATGTGGTAATTAGAGAAGCTAAGCATAAGCTTTTAGTCTTTTACTCGTAGTTTATATAGACAAACTCTCTTGTTACCAATTGTGTTATACAATAAAAGAGTCATGACAATCGGTTTCTATTTAGAAAACTAGTATCACTTATCACATGATTCTTTAAAAAATATGACTTGAAATTTTCCTAATTGTGATATATAAGATTGTTTTACAAAATTATTCATTATTTTGGTAATATTTTGAATTAAGGTAATGAATACTAATTCATATTACCATTAAAATAAATTTTCTTTACAAAAATTTATCTTTTTAGCAAGCTTTTCAAAATATGGTAATGACTAATAACTTACAAATCACTATTAAAATAGATTATATATCATATCATATTATATATATATATATATATATTATCACACTTAATAGTGAAGTCCATCCATTACCGGGAAATACATTTCCTCAAAATCAATTTCTTAGAAAAAACTTTGGGTAATTAGTCGAGCTTTATATAATGTTATTTCGTTCTTTTCATTTACCTTTATCACGGATACCCACTGTACCCAATGTAATTGACATCAACGATGTTATAGTAATTTTGTCTTTCAACACAAGTAAAGAAGGTATAAAATAGTTATCTTTGATTATTAAGTTTATGCAAACAATTTAAAATGTAGTGATTCTAAAAATATTAAATATAAATGTAGTTAAACATTTATGGTCATGGTTGAAAAACGTCTGCTATGGATGTTGTTGTTTGAACGAATTAATTATGGATATAATGATTGTGGACGAATAAATTATGGAAGAAATTTTGTGGATACATCTATGCTTATAGTTAACGCATTGATGTAGTTTTGTGAATACACTATAAAAAGATGTGAATTACATCACTGAAATTGATCAAATACATATCTTAGTGATCAAACTAATTTACAGAGCTATCATTTTTGAATGAATACTAAAAATAAAAATCATCAAAATTAAATATCCAAAAACAATTCTATATGTAAACAATAAATATTTATTTTAATTAATACAATGAAATTTTAATATTTTATAAAATTTAATATAATTAAACATACAATAGAATTGGAAAATAAAAACTTTTATAACACAATACAACAATGCATGCTATCAGTTAAGTAACTTTTGTTTATTTCTAGGAGGATGACAATTTTCGAATTTTGACATATGATATCTAACAACCACATTTCTTGAAGATTCATATGGACTTAAAAAAGAAAATTTCTTATTTAGATAACCAGAATCAACTACATAATACTTATCGGCTAGAGATAAAAGAAAATTAGAATCATTGTCATGCGCTATTTTGATATTTGCTATCGTGACATAAACGTGGAGCTCCACTCCAAACATATGAATAACATATTCAAATCACATAACACACGTAAACTGAATGATTTTATATTATGTCAATCCTAATACATTCGTTGTATTCATAAATCTCTTTAATGCAAACATCTACACCATCCATGGCTCCAAACTGCTTATTTACGAAATTTTACAACTCAATTTTCTTCTCATAACTTAGAAATGAACGCCATGTGATTGTAACGGGTATATACAAAGGCCTTAAATTTTAGAAACATGAAGTAAGACTTAAATTTAATTTTAAGCATTATGTAAACATCAAATCAAATTCATAAACGATGCATTAATTTAATATCTACTATAAAATAATAAAGTGAAACATAATATCATTGTTAATAAAACAAAAACCTCTCTAAGCTAATATTTATTCCCTCATTCATTTTACTGACTTTTGATTAAATTTGATATTTGTTTATTTGCTTAAATATTGAATAATCTTAATTGTACTCTGCATGTTTTTTTTTTTTGTATTTGTGATCCAAAAAATAATTTGTAAAACCAAAATGCGGTGATACTCTCCTATGATTTTTTGCTAAGGTCCGTCATTCTTATTTCAGTGAATCCAGTACCGGCTCTGGGTACAAGCTATATAAGTTTGTGCTTCGGTCTTGCATAAAATATGTAATGTTTCGGTCCTAAGATAATATAAATCTCTTGTAGTTCAGTGGCGTATGCTTGGTTTTAGTGTGTTTAGGTGAGTGGTTCCATTCTCTGAAGCCATTCTTTATTTTTTCTTTTAGTTATTTAATAACATATCCAATATTTGTTTTGCTTTTAGACCATTATTCTTACGAGTCTGACCTGAGTGGATTTATTTGTTGATATTTTGGTGTTTTTCTGCTTTAGTTTCCACTGTTTTTCTTTTTAGAACATTTGAAGGTGTGTCCCCACAGATTTGATGATGAACTCCGCTGTTGAGTATTTGAAGTTTGTCCCACACATTTGATGATGAACCCATTTATGAGTATTTGGAGGCGTTTGTTGAACATCTGACAATGAATCTCTATGTTGAGCATTTAAAGATGTATCCAATTGTGGAACATTTAATGATATATCCAATTAGTGAGCATTTGATGGTGTATAAAATTGTGGAACAATTGATAATGAAGTTCTTTTCTGAGTATTTGGAGATGTACAAATTGCTGAGAACCATGATCTCATTGTCCACCTGAAGTTTGACCCTATAAATTATTACCACCAGAAGATGAATTACCAGAAAACACAAATAAATTTTGTGGAGATTACTTTGATACATGTTTGAAGTTCCCTTTTTTCTTTCTCTTTTTAACTACGCGTATTTATCTTCATATTTTCATTGGTTAGTTTTTATTTATCACCAATAAAAATATAACTAAATAAATCTTAGAAAATTTTCTCTAGTTAAGTAAATCTGAGGAGATTCTCTCAATGAGCTTAAGTCCACGTGCGCACTTATCATATTAATCTTTGTAATTATCTAAGAGCTCGATCATACAAGTTTTGAGTGTTTTTCTTATTTTTACCCTTATCAGCAAAACTTGGGATTCAAGTTTCACTGAGGAATGTAAAAACAGATAATGTAAAATTTCTTTCAAAAATTTAATTTTATAATATATTATTTATCCTTTTCAATATATAATAATATAATATTATATAGATAACTATGTTAAGAGCATTTTTGAAAAACCTAAAACAAAATCAAATAGTTGAATTTATTCCTAAAAAATATTATTTTGCACACATACTTTTATAATTATTTAGATTTTCAGAAAAAAATAAATATCTAAGAAAATTTAAACATTCAATATAAATAATTGAATCGATTCATTTAACATAAAGTATAGTTTTAAAAATAAAATTTTGCACGAACACTCTACAATAAGGTAATTAAAGTAGCTAAGCATAAGCTTTTTCTCTTTTACTCGTAGTTCATATAAACACGCTCTCTTGCTACCAATTGTGTTATACCATAAAAGTAGGGGTGGGCACGGATCGGATATCCGGGGTTTTCAAGCTATTTGTGATTTTCTTCGAATGTTACGGATATCTATTTTTGTTATTTGCTTTGCTTCAAAAAAAATACGGATATCCAAAAAACGGATAGATATTTGCGGATATTTACGAATATTTACGGACTCATCCATTTTGTTTAATACAAGTAATCTTAAAACTTTGATACAAATTTGCTTTGCAAACATATTTTTTGCATGATATACAAAATTAAAATTAAAAGAACTAGTGAATTTACATATTTTGTAATTTTTTTAAGTTTAAATTACAATTATAATAACACAAAATTTAATAAAAAAATATAATTTCCATAATTGTTTTTCTATCTTTTTATGTAATAATTTTATATAAGTAGTTATGTGAATAGAATTATTTAAAATTATGTGGTAAAATAATTATTATATAATTTTTTACATTTAAAAATTTAAATACAATCAAGATATATATATGTATTTATATATTTCCGGATCGGATCGGATATCCACTTCCCAAAAATTTAATATTTGTGATTTTCTTCGATTTTAACGGATATTTTTTTAGTATTTGCTTTGATTCGAAAGTTTACGGATATCCGAAATTTTTGGATCAAACCGAAACGGATAACGAATCAAATCAAATTTAACGGATAAAATGTCCATCCCTACATAAAAGAGTCAAGACATTGGGTTTCTATTTAAAATTTTTTTTTTATCATCTAATCCCCTAAAGATTATTTGTGAAGTTATTTGATTAGGTGTCTTAACCACATTTATTTCCAAAAAATGACATGATTCTTTAAAAAATATGACATGACATTTTCCTAATTGTGATATATAAGATTTTTTAAATAAATATTCATTATTTTGCTAATATTTTGAATTAAGGTAATGAAAAATATTTCAAATTACCATTAAAATAAATTTCTTTACAAAATTTTATCTTTTTTTAGAAAGCTTTTCAAAATATGGTAATGACTAATAACTTACAAATCACTATTAAAATAGATTATATATCATACTATATATAAATTATCAAAATTAATAGTGAATTGAATCCATTACCGGGAATACATTTCCTCAAAATAAATTTCTTAAAAAATACATTGGGTAATTAGTCGGGCTTTATATAATTTTATTCTGTTCTTTTCATTTATCTTTATCACGGATACCCATTGTACCCAACTAAATTTACATCAAAGATGTTATAGTAATTTTTTCTTTCAACACAAGTAAAGAAGGTATAAAATAATTATCTTTGATTATTAGTTTATGAAAACAATTTAAAATGTTGTGGTTCTAAAAATATTAAATATAAATGTGGTTAAAATTTCATGGTCCTGGTTAAAAACGTCTGCTATGGATGTTGTTGTTTGAACGAATTAATTGTGGATATAATGATTGTGGACGGATGAATTATGAAAGTAATTTTGGTGGATACATCTATGCTTTTAGCCAACGCATGGATGTAGTTTTGTGAATACACTACAAAAAGATGTGAATTACATCACTGAAATTGCATCACAAAATTATGTGATATTATTTAAAATAATTTATTTATAAGTGAGACAAATATATATAATTTTAACATCAGTTATCATAATTGATGCTTTATTTATTTAGTTGACATTGATTCAATGAATTGATCCATTTCTTTTGTAATTTATATGACTTTAACAAAAATGGTACTATGACTTGCATTTTGAAAATGCATGATTTTTGGTTATAATCTAATACAAAAATTCCAATGATTATATGCATTTTTTTATTATAAAAAAACATTTCCCCTACTATTATGCAATTCTGATATAGATTGTCAATTTCAAAATGAATATGAGTTTCTCCTACTATATAACTAACTAAGTATTTTTTGAAATGGACTATTGAGGTGAACAGTGATCCATGTTTTAACATTGGATTTATTTTGTATATACATCTTAATTTAAAAATAAAAATATTTTGACCTGTCTTTTTAATTCTGAATTAATTTATGGTTAACAATTTATAATAAAAATTTATTTATTTACTAAAATCATATTCATAATATGTGATCTTTAATAAAATTTTAATATGTGATATATTCAATTTTTTCTTCCAATTTAAAGTTATATGATAAATCATTTATTAGAAACTTTATTTTCTGTTTATTGGAATTATGAAAATAATTTTGATTTTTATTTAAGAATTAAAAAGTGACATTTATTTTGGAATGTGCAAAAGAAAATTTAATAATATTATATATAGTATAATATATAATTTCAAAGTTATTCCCATATTAGAAAAAATTAATTTGTGTTGTGTTGTTCTTTTGTTTGAATTTAATTAGTTGAGTTTGCACAGTTAAATATTATAATGAAGGATTTTTTTAATAATCATATATAAAACCCAACTATCTATATAAATTATGATAACAATATATATTTAAAAATAAAAAAGTAAAAAGAAAATCAAAGTAGAAAAAAAATTCATCGTACTATCACATGTACAAATTGAAAAATAGACTATTTAATTCAAATCATATGTAAAACTATATTAGGTATTTTAAAACTTGTAAGATATTAATATTTGGTTATTTAATGAATATTGTTCGTTCAGATCCTCTAAAGATCTCTTCAAGATATTGTAGATAATTAAAATGTTTAATATTTTATATAGTTTAGTGGCATTTACTTGTAATTATTGAGAAAATTTAAGGGTTACTTTAAATTATACTTCAGTTTTAATAGTATAGATGGTACTATTAGAAAAAATATATCAGTTATATAAATGATGTATTTTTTTTTGTTAACAACACTTATTCAAATGATACAAAATTTAGATCAATAAAAATTGATACTAACAAAAGATATATGCATCACTTATAAAATTGACATATATATATATATATATATAATATATAAGTATATTTTTATTGTTTTTACACTAATTTTTCTTTATTATAGGGAGAGAATCAATGTAGTCCTTATGCAGGACGTTTGTTACAAACAAGGGTACATAGAAATGATAACGATACAAAATATTTTGAGGCATTCACATTTTTGCAAGTAGATCACGAACTTTGTTCCATGTTCTTTTTGTCCATCGAAACTTGACATATCTAAACTTAGATTTTCACCACAGGGCTTTTCGTGTCCAGTTGAAACCATCAAAATGTAGAGTTCTATTGTTGAGGACATCAATAACCTTCTTGCAATCACTTTCATTAATGATTTTTGTATAACTTTTGCTCCAACAATATTTCATAGCAATTATTACCGCTTGATATTCACTTTCAAATACATTTTTAACCTTCATTCTTTGACTCTGTACTATTCCATGATGGTATCCATTAGGATCTCGGATTATCCATCCCGCTTGAGATGATTACAGAGAGCTGTTAAAAAAACTTATAAAACAACTATGAACATTACATTTGTACCAATCTTCTTCTGGTCTTCTCCTTGTATATGTATGCAACCTGGTATTGTTGTTGTTCCTATGATTTGATTAGACTTCCATCTGCTTAACATTTTCTGTCCACTCCCTTTCATTATCTCGATTTTGACTCAATACCTTGGTCCAAGAAATTTTCTTTTGTTGAAAAACAAGAATATTTCTACTCTTCCATATCCGCCAAAGTATCCGCAGAGGTAGGTCATGTAAATGACTTAGTGAAGAAGTCATACTACAATTCAAACACGCTTGAGCTTTTCATCTAGAGTTAATACCGAACTATTAATGATAATATTAACAATACCAGAGGCCCTCTAAATCATTTTTGCATAAGTACATTCAAAGAATAGATGAATCTATGTTTCTACTGCTTGAGAACATCTTGGACATTGGGTTTCTTAGAGAATGTGTCGAAGTTTAAAGTTATCTTTGTTAGCCAAACTTTTTGAGAGTAAGTTCCATAGGAAACGCTTGATTTTGGTGGTGAATTAGTCTTCCATATCCTTTGTTTCAAACCCACATTTTCGTATGTAGGGAGGATACGACCAGTTGTTGGAAGATGACTATCCAGCTAGAAGCCTGATCTAACTTAATATAACCTATTTAATTTATTAAAATAGAAGTACCAATAAAGAATACTCCTTAAACTTGCACATTATTTACAAATCAGTGCCATTGAGAATTTAATTAACTTATTCTAAAAAATGCTTGTCTTTCCCACATATTCAATGTTTGCCTAATCTACTTAAAACTAACAAAAATATGGGAAATGAATATTATTAAGACTATGTTTTTCTTTTTCATGTCAACTATTTTTTCCTTTACCACTAAATAATTTCTCCTGAAAAATCCACACCAAAACAAAGTTATGTAAACTTCATGAATAACTGACACCAAATCAAATTTATATAAACTTCATGAATAAATCTCTGCTCACTGCAAAATCGATTTCAATAACTTTATATAAGTTCCATGCTGATTATACAGGAATCATATGTACAATTATTTACTTTTCAATTTCATCACCACCCAAAAAACTTAACATGAATCATATATTTCATCATATGTACTATAAGGATATATTTTATTTGGCTTATCACAAGTCCATTAGCCTTACAATCTTGGCAAGAATCACAAAATCTTAGCTTTACCTATTTTAAATCATAATCACTAAGTCAAAATATGTAAGCCTTAAATTTTTCAATTCGAAAAAAAAATTTGAAATTAGATCCCAAATTCAAGCACAAAAAGAATAGCAAATCATAGTCTTTCATATTTCTTTGGTTCAAATCAAAATCTACCGGATCCTCAAAATCACCTACAATTCCGGAGCAAGCAATAAATCTTAGTAATTCGAATATATGATACAACACAATATTAGAACTAACACAATATTTGAAATAACACCTACCAAATTTTAACTTTCCTATTTTATGGGCTTTTAACCATAACACAATAAACAAAATATTATGCCAATGATTTTCAGTGTGATATGCCTCGCATAAATCTTATTAAGATAGAAGTATAAATAAAACATATCCCAAATTTTACCATTTATTTACAACTTTATGCTACTAAAATAATTAAATAGCCTACCTTTAATATTTTCTATTTTCCTAATTTAATAATTCATTTCATAAGTAGATACTAAACTAAAACAAATAATTAATTACACTTAATGCTAATAAAACTACATAATCATAAATTTAGTATTTGTAATAAAATTATATACCTAAATTGGTTTTTAAACTAATTAATATTAAAACATAAACTTAAAAAAGTTTACTCGAATATTTTCATAGAAATAATAACTCAATGTAAATTCAATATGATATATATATATATATATATATATATATATATATATATGTTGAAGTGTATATATAACACAAGATTTTAAATATTATATAAAAAATTATTATACATTATCAAAAAAAATTGATCCATAAAAAAAATTAAAAAATACATTTTTGCGGATGCACTGATCAAATTGTAAAAATGGAAATGATACAATTGACGATTTAAAAAAAAAAAAAGTGCTCAATATAAACTACAAAAAAATTGTGTTAGAATTTTCATAAGAAAGAATAATTTAATATGTGTAAATCTGTAAAATATATATTATCACTTATACAAAATAAATATTTATTTGCAGAAAATAAAAACAAACACCCGCGAAGGTGCGCAGATCAAACTCTAGTTCTCATTATAATGCAAACCTAAAAGGTCACTTTAGATATTGCAGCACATAACTTTATCCTAAGAATTTTCTCCACATCCTTTTGTACAACCAAGCTACGAGATTTTAGCTCATCCCACTTCCTATGATTACTGATATATAGAATTTATTTACGTTAACTGTATCCTCTATTTCTAGTCTCAGTTTTAGAGGTCTTGAAGTATGCTCTGAAAGTCAAGGATCTGTCCATATGTTAATGTGTGTTCCATCACCCACAATATATTTCATTCCTTTGCGCAGCAAATCTCTTCCATATAAAATTGATTTCCAAGCGTATGATTGCTTCTTCTTTTGTTTTCCATGTAGATTATCTTCATCTAGAAAATATCTCGTCTTTAGAATCCTAGCCAGCAAGCAAGTAGGATTTTCTAGAATTCTCCAAGCTTGCTTTGCAAGTAAAACTTGATTAAACTATTTCAAATTTCTGAATCCAAGACCTCTCTCTTTTTCGTGTACATATTTTTTTCCAAGCATACCAGTGATAACCATGCTTATTGTTTGAATCCCACCAAAATTTTGCCATTGTGCTATTAATTTCTTCACACACCTCTTTTCTCAAGCGAAATACATTCACTGTGAAGATAGGCATTGCCATAGCCACTGTTTTCAAAAGGACTACTTTCTATATTTTTATTGTTATTATATTTTTTTGTACGCTAGATATGTAACTGCATGGATCTCCCAAACTCCCAAAAATAGAGATCACGAGAAGTTAAATTTTTTTAAGGTTCTGATTTCTTTTTAAAAAAATGTTTAACATAATTAAATATTGTTTCTATAACTTCTTCACCTCAATAGAGTGATCTTATTTTCTATCGTGGTCCTCATCCTGTCATTCGTGGGTTTTTCTCTCCCAGTTTCCTAAACTTTCTATTTCAATAATTTATAAAGGCTACTTGATTCAAAAGAAATATTCAAAAACAATTAAACATGTTATTGTTTTATGAGTTCCAATGATGGATTTTGTCTCTTCTTATGCAGACTTTGAAAAGAACCTAGAAATTGAAAGGATGTCAAAATTAACTAACCAGGTGAATCAATAGAAAATTTATAAAAAAAAATACATTTTTTCTTCATCTTATTCTTGTTCTCATTTTTTTTTTTTGAAACTTACAATATTTAGAACCTTCAGGTTTTGGCAAATTGTTCTTTCATTGTTAGAATCTAGTACTATAAGAGGTGATGATGTCGATTCAAATTCTGGAAACGAAAAAGTGTTAAAGAAAAGCGGATGATGGATAATTCATCGATGAATCTTGTTAACTTCACTAATTCATGGCTAATTTTCATGCCACCAACAGAGACTGATGACCGAAAACAACAATACATAAAAAGAAGAAAAAGAGAGGAAGAAGAAGAATAATACTGTTTTAATATCTTTTTATATGAATTTCATCTTTTTATTGCTGTTTTTTAAGCATCACTATAATTTTTTGGGTTATGTTGCATTTAATGGAACAATAATTAATAAAAGATCTTAACTAAGTTATCTATTTGCATAAATTTATTTACTGGCATTATTAAACATCATTACATATAAATAATAATAATAATAATATTTTCCTTCATAATAATAATATTTTAAATCATAATAATAATATAATAATAATTAAAATTATTTTAAAACATGATATTAATTTCACGTTAGTTATTTCTAAGTGTAGAATCGATTATTTTAACCGATGTTAATTATTATATCATTTTAAAAGACTGGTACAAATGTTAATATCATTTTCTATAATTGGTACATATTGACATCACTTTCAATTATTTATGTAAATATTTGATATTTTGTATCAATTCTTTATAAAATGATGAAAATTATTTGCATCACCACTTTCAGAGTCATTTTTTTAACTGATGCGAAATTATTTTATATCATTTAAAATTGATATATATTATTAAAATTAATGATGTTAAACCATCTATTTTTTGTAGTGATATAATATAATGAATATTTGTCGATTAAATACAAACTAATCACATTTAAATTAAGTAATATTCCATTACAATAATTTTAATCATAAGAATATTTATTTTTATTTTTCTATCAATACTTATATCTTCACATTTTCTCTGCTCATCTATCCATGAACCATCTATCCGTAACTCATTTGTCCACGAACTGTCCATTCACGATACATTTGTATACGAATTATCCATCCACGACTTGTATCACCCATCCAACTATAAGCATCGTTTTCTTGCCATTTATCCTTCTCCATGTTCTCTTACGTCAACTCCATAGACTTTAATTCAGGCTAATGTTCAAAATCTTATCTTTTACATAGAAATTAAAATTAATTTTCTTAACATTCAACAAAATATTAATGTTAAATTCATCATCATTATCAGCAGTCACAATATTTTATTCGATGTCACAAAATTTATTGTTTATGGATTTCACAATAATGGAAGTTTTGTCGGACGGAAAAATAGGTTCATGTTCAAATTGAATGTCGAAAAATGTAGAAGATGAGAAGAAAGATGCGAGTGTTGGGGAAAAAACTATAGAGATGTAAAAGATGAGAGAAAATATTATTATTGGTTTTTTACTTTTCTTTTAATAAATTAAATATAGTTAGAAGGTATATCTATAACAATAAATAATACTCCTTTCGTTTCACTTTAGTTGTCATTTTAGGTTTTTGCACACAGATTAAAAAAATATTTAATTTTACATATTTTCGAGATAAAAACAACAATTACCTATACATTTAACCACTTTTCAACAAATAAAAAAATAGAATAGCATATAATATTAATAAATTTTGGATTGAAATTATAAATGGTACTTATTTTAAAAGGAAAATTTTAACAAGTAAATCAAAACGGAGGGAGTATAATAATAAAAATATAATATAATAATATTTTATAAATTTTGAAATAATATTTAATTCCATATTAAGATTTTATAAAAAAGGATTAAAAAAAAATATTGTAAGCAAACTAAAATTTAAAAATGAACAATTTTTTTTTTAATACTGGCTCAATCATCAATTACATCATCATATAATATCTAAAACAAAATTTTTATTTTGAATATGACTTAAATTTTAGAACTTTTATTCTTGATAACACATAGTTCCTTAGGTAAAAGCAGGCAAAACAAATGGTGACTTCTAACAACAACAAGGTGATTTAACTAAAACCCATTTATCTGATTTTGGATTTTTTAAAAGAACTAAATATTATTGCTGTTTAAAGAAATAACAAAAACGATGCAACCATATCGAGTACAAAGTCGTCTCGATGACAAAATTTGAAACACACAATTAAAGACAAACAAACTGTAAAACGAAACAAAACCACAAACAATAAAAGTAAGAAACAAAGAATCAGCCAGATTATTATGATGATTATTACCTTCTTCTCACTCAGACAAAAGCAGGCATGTCCTTAACCCATGCGTCAAGTGGCTTACCAATGGAGTAAACGATGAAACCAATCTCTCTCAACTTGTCCACATTCAAAACGTTTCTTCCGTCGAAGATAAAAGCTGGTTTCTGCATGTTGTCAAAGATCTTCTGGTAATCCAACGACTTAAACTCATCCCACTCGGTTAAAACACAAACCGCGTGCGCATCTTTAGTAGCTTCATACGCGTCCCATTTCACACTCACTTGTTTCACCGTGGTGGGGCTCATCGGCTGCAAGTGTAGAGGATGGTCCCAATCGAACTTTTTCATAGAAAGGTCTCTCTGAATCTGCTCTTCAGTAACTTGAGGATCATAGATATTGATCTGCGCTTTGTCTCCCAACAAACCTTTGCACACGTCAATGGCTGGTGTTTCCCTCGTGTCACCCGTGTCTTTCTTGAACGCGAAACCGAGGATCGCCACCTTCTTGTTGGAGACGGTGTTGAACATAGAGGAGACGATTCTGTTCACGAACCGGTTCTTCTGGTAATCGTTGATCTTGATCACTTGTTTCCAGTACTCGGCAACTTCTGGAAGTCCGTTGCACTGACAGATGTAGACGAGATTCAGAATGTCCTTCTGGAAACAAGAGCCTCCGAATCCGACACTAGCGTTCAAGAACTTGGGACCGATTCTTGAATCAGTACCAACAGCGTAAGCCACCTGAGTGACATCAGCGCCAGTGGATTCACACAGAGCCGACATGGCGTTGACTGATGAAATCCTCTGAGCCAAGAAAGCGTTTGCAGCTAGCTTGGAAAGCTCTGCGGACCAGAGATTCGTGGTGATGATCTGGTTTTCAGGAACCCAGTTTGCATACACTTCCTTGAGCGTCTGAACAGCTTTGAAACCTTCAGGTGTCTCTCGCCCTCCGATGAGAACACGGTCAGGGTTGAAAAGATCAGCGATGGCAGTACCTTCCGCAAGAAACTCAGGGTTGGAGAGGATCTGAAACTTGATTCCTTTGCTGTTATGCATCAAGATCTTCTCAATGGCTTCAGCTGTTTTCACGGGCACAGTCGATTTCTCAACCACGATCTTGTCAGAAACCGAGACATCAGCAATCATACGAGCAGCACTCTCCCAGTAAGTGAGATCCGCGGCTTTGCCAGCTCCAAGACCAGTGGTTTTGGTGGGTGTGTTGACAGAGACGAAGACGATGTCAGCTTCCCTCACGTGCTTCTCAACGTCGGTGCTGAAGAAGAGGTTCTTGCCTCTGCATTGCTTGACGATGTCTTCAAGGCCAGGCTCGTAGATGGGAAGCTGGTCACTGTTCCATGCGGTGATACGTGGAACAGAGATGTCAACGACTGCAACTTCAATGTGTGGACATTTGAGTGCAATCACAGCCATTGTTGGACCACCAACATATCCAGCTCCAATACAACAGATCTTCACCATCTTTTTCAAACTCTCTGCAAATAATCAAATCAAAAGTTTATAACAACATTCATACCAATTTCGATACAGATCAAGATCAAAATCAAAATCAATCTCCCTCCCTCTGCAACAAAACTTCATAACAACATTCCTACCAATTGCAATAGATCCACATTTTAGATTCAAAATCAAAGCTAGAAACGGATCAGATCTGGACTTAATGTGAAAGCAAGAGATCACTCACGATTCGATCTGATACTAAAATTTGTCGAGAATCACACGGATCTAAAGACAATGAGCACGATTAACAAAGGATCTATACATTTGAGCATCGTAGATCAGAATTTCAAACACATACAGATCCGATCTCTAAGATCTGAGAGATTATCAATGGGGCGATTCAGAGTTAAAGAGATCAGCTAAGAATCAACTACAGATCCGCGAGTACAGAGAATTGAAAATGGACTTTAGACATTGTAAGGAATATGAAAAGAAAGATAGATCGGCGATACCTTGGGAGATTAGCAGCGAAGAAGATGTTCTCGTGGAATGAAGTTTCAACGAAGAAGAAGAGAGGGGTGACATTTATAGGAGTCACATTTCCGATTTTACCCCTTTTGACATGCTAACTTATGGTGGGGCAAGCATTTAATCACACGCAAGGGTGAACGCAGAGTACGTTGGAAGTATTGTCGAAAATGACGCAATTACCCCTGATAAAAGTAGGCAACGTTTCTTGACACATCCATCATTCAGATTTTGCAGTATGCACAACAGCACAACGCACTAGCAAATCAAACATTTGCTGTTTACCAAAAAAAAAAAAATCTATGGAAAAATCTGCAGAAAGCAAAGACAGCTTATTAAGGTTTAACAGTGTTCACTCAAATTGTTTGCTTCCCTCTTTGCTTTAGTCGCACTTGGTTCTCCCTGTGATGCAAATCAAAACCCACACAAATGCAGAAAGAACAAAGACCCCTAGATTCACTAGCCCATATACCAAGTTGCGATAAAGGCTTGAAAATATCTTTAAGAAGCTTGGCAAAAGCAAGGGTACTAGCGTTTACTGTGTGCTTCTGCAGTACCGGTCCAAAGACCATGGAAGCTGACGAGATCAATCCCGGCTCGTTTTGCAAGTATTCAGGATGCAAAATTCCAGGTCTGACCAACAAGTCTCATCTAAAACTTGATTCTTTGACCAATTAGGATTCATCATAAGTGCAGCTTCAAACGACAACATACACAACACGTTTAACATGAAAGACTCCCCTGCAACCTGTAACTCATCCCTTAAGAGCTTATGTTTGTCACCGTCCTCAAATAAACATACTTTTTTCATTATCTAAACAGTGTAGACATCATAAAGTATTGGAGGATAAGTTTGGCTAAATAAGCAACGATCTCGGAAGACCCAACTTCAAATGAAAATTACTAATTGCAAATCACAGGGTGGGACTACGACTAACCACACAATTAAGTAGTAGAATACAACAGGGATTAGAGATAAAACCAAGCAAAGTCCAATGCTTTTAAGTAGTAGGAAGCAGCAAAGATAAACAAAGCAAAGTCCAATGCTCAAGTAGTAGAAAACAACAAGGATTATAGATACATATAGCAAAGTCCCACCCTAGGCTTCAGCATTGACAATAGCACTCGACATTTGCTGAGAAGAAGTATCACTCTCAACAAGCCATTCCTTAGCACAAATCAGAGCCTCCACAGTCTCAGGCCTTAATGAAGTCTTGTACTCATCCATCTCCCTCGGTTCCATGTCAAACACATAGTCAAAGGCTGCAGCCGAGACCGGGATGGAGAGGATGTCTCTAGCCATCTTGCACAATGTTGGGTACTTGAGCTTGTTCTGTTTCCACCAGTCTAGAACATCAAACTCCTGAACCCGGGGAAGCAGCGTTTCGTCAAGGTACTGGTCCAGCTCTGACTTGAGGTTCTGCCCTGTTGTCTCCAATATGTAGTTGTCGAAATCAGACAGCCCGTCTGCTTCGGATGCTGGTTTAAGCGGTGCAGGGAGTGCCATGTACTCGTTGAAGAGCTCGTGGATCCCATCGTCCACGGTCTTGATGTTCTTCCCAGCGTCTTCTCCGAATATCTTCGAGAAGCTGAACTCCACTAGCTTCATCTTGAACCGAGGATCCATCACAACCGCCATTGCCAAAACCAAGCTACACTCCCTCCAGTACTTGTCAACCTTTTCCTTCATGGTTTTAGCTATACCAGCAACGTAAGGGTCCTCTCCTGCTATGGCCCGCGAAAGATCTGACTGTGTCTTCCACACTTCATGGAAGAAGGTAACAGCAGAAGGGTTTCCTGTAGACTGAAGAGTGGAGGCTGCTTCGTAAAGCGGCTTCAGGAATGTGCAAAGAGACTCCACGTTCCTCCAATCTTCTGCTGAAGGAGGTTGCTTGAAGTCAGGATCAGCAGTGTCTAAGCAAGAGAATACTTCTTTCAACTCCGAAGCAGCTACAAGCATGTTATACGTTGTGTTCCATTGCGTCTTATCATCAAGACAGAGTACCTTGTCGCTAGGAACCTGAAGCTGTTCTTTTAGCTCAACAAACCTCTCCTCGTGAGACTCTGAGGTCTTCACATGCTTCACACTGTCCCTAATCTTCTTGATCACATCTTTGCCTTTGTCAAGAACATCTTTAGCAAGGCCACTGAATGTTCTTGCAACACAGTTCCCTATCACCAACTGACCATCTAGAACTCCAGGGTTCCTGACACAGAGTAGAGATCTGATGCTCTCAACTGCAGTTTTACTCGCGGGATAGTTGAAGGCAACAGAGAACAACTTCCCCTCCAGACCCCACTCAGAGACACAGTTAGCAACAGCAAGACTCAGCGCTTCTTCAGATTCTGGATAAGGCTCCATCAAAACATTAAGAAGCTTCTTCTGTATCTTCCAATCACTGTCAATGAAGTGACCCGTGATAAACACATAGCCAAGAGTCAGCTTGGAAGTCCACATGTCCAGCGTGAGACACAAGCGTCCAGGGATCCCTTCTAGCAACTTGATAACATTCTGCTTCTCTGAGAGGTAAGTGGCCACACAGTCTCCTTGCACATTGTTAAAGCTCACAGTATCGAACTGAGGGTGGAGAGCCTGCACGAAGGAGATGAACCCTGGATGCTCAACCATGTGGAGAGGGTAGTCATGCATAATGATCATCTTAGCAATCTCGTGGCGACACTTGTCCTGGTCAAAAGGAACATAAGTGTTCTGGGTTCGGTAACGCCTCCTCGGTGTGTTGTCGCTCTTGGGAGTCGTCATCATCTGGGGGGTGTTGTTGTTGTTGTTGTCGGTGTCATTGTTGTTGTCAAGGGTGTGATGATGAAGAAGCGCAGGACATGTCCCTTTGTCGATGTGACGCTTGAGGTGGCTTGTCCCAGCCACTTTGGTGCCACTGCTGTAAGCAAAGCTCTGGTTACAACCCTTGCAGAAAGCTCTTCTGCAGCCTGGTTCCGTAACACCGATTGTGAAGTGTTCCCACACCTTTGACTTCTTCTTGCGTCGCTTGATGGGAGGTGAGCTCATCTCGACGTCATTGTATACCTCCATTGCTGTCTCCATCTTGGCTACAGAGAAAGAAGAAAAACAAAACGCAGCGTTTAATCAATATTATTGGGGGAGGGTAAATTCGGTATTTAAATTGATAGCGTAGATCTGAAAGAGAAGAAGCAAGAACAGATCTGGAACTTTTTGATAATCGATCAGATATGAACTAGAGCCCAGAATATTACAGATCTGAGTCGGCCTTTATCGATTTATAATTAAACAATTTCGAAAACTCCATGAGTAAATATATTGTTGACGGGTTCGAATAAGTTGCAGATCTGTTTCGAAAATAATTGCGCGAAGAACAAACAATTAAGTCGAAATTAAAATCAAGGTCAGAACATTTACCTTCGAGCTCGAGGGGAGAAAACGCGATGTCCAGATCTGTTTGGGCTTGAAGAAACCCGAGAGGCTTTGGTCTTGAAGAAAGCACAAGGTAAAGCGATAAGTTGTTAGGTCAATTACAATTAATAGGTCGAAAGAAAGCTCTTTTAACAGAGCTTTGGGTCGGCTATTGGGCTTTTTAATTAACAGCCCATTAATAACTTAACAACGCTTATGTGGTAACTATCTCACCGGTTTGGCACTTCGGTTTACGGTCTAGATTTCGTTAGTTACGATGCGTTATTTTATTTTATTTTATTTTTCTATTTGTGTCTTTGAATTGAAGGATGGAGCTTAAAAGAGGAGAATGATGGTCGGTGAAGAAGGGAATTATATGCATCAATAATTTTGTATTTTTGTTGATTACCTATGATTTTAGTACTGTATTCTTTCATGTTTCGTTTCTTAAATATTTTACTAAGGAAAATCATGGAAGAAAACTTTAAGTGGTTTTTGCAATTTTGACTCAAAACTCAAAGTTAAACACAAAACTAACATGTTTTTTTCATTTTTCTTTTATTCTATTCATCCGACTTGTTCACATTATTTACAAAAATACCATTAAATTTTTTTTTCGAAAATTATTTTTTTACTCTCCCAACCTCATCATCTTTAAGTATTTACAAGATTGACATTGCCATCAATACTCTAACTACCATGAACAACCAATTTGAAGTTCTTAATACACCGAAAAGCGATTTACATTATTTTTTTCTCAATTGTTATGAACTAAAAACATCTCTTTCTTTTTGTCTTCATATTCATCCAAAAAACTCAAGCTTTTGATTCAAAATTTTTTTATGGTTGATAGAGCCATTCAAGCTTACTATTCTTTGTGGGTTACTGGGTTGTTGGAGAAGACTATGTGTGCTAAAGAAGTCATCTCATTAGTTTAAGGTATGAAAATGAAATTTTTAACAGATATGTTCGCGTAGAATACTTACCCGTAAGTCGTCTGGCTGTAGAAAACTTATGGGTAAGTCTTCTAGTCAAATAAACGACTTAATTCTAAGTCATCTAGCTTTGTTTATTAAAAAAAATCTAGAGAATACCGTAGACGACTTACCTTTAAGTCATCTAGAATAAACTGGTTAGTTTTGCATTTGCCCGACTTGTGTCAGATATTTGACTTTTCCTGGACGACTTACCAGTAAGTCGTCTCTGGGAAAACAAAAAAAAATCAATATTTTATTAAAGCTAGACGACTTATCTGTAAGTTGTCTCAAGTTAGTTTTGCAATTGGAAAATAAAACTTAAATATTTTACTTCTCCTAGACGACTTACACGGAAGTCGTCCAGTCGGATGACTTACTTGAAAGTCTTTCAGGATTAGCAAAGTCGTCCAGAATTATTTTCAAAATTTTGGTCAAACCTTGCTTATCTCGAACGACCTTCTTGTAGGTCATCAAACTGGACAACTTTCAAGTAAGTCGTCTAAGAAAAGTAAAATATTTAAGTTTTATTTTCTAATTGCAAAGTAATCTGAGACGACGTATAGATAAGTCGTATAGCTCTAATTATATATTGAAATTTTTGTTTTAGCAGAGACGACTTACTGGTAAGTCGTCCAGGAAAAGTCAAATATCTGACACAAGTCGGTCAAATGCAAAACTAACCCGTTTATCCTAGACGACTTAATGTCGTCTAAAGTTTTTTTTTAACAAACAAAGCTGGACGACTTACAATTAAGTCGTCCCATTGAAAAGTCAATTGCAAAAATGACATGTTTGGACGAGTTACTGGTAAGTCGTGTAAGCCTTTCAAACGACTTACTGGTATGTTGTTTGCGTCAGTGTTTAGTAAACTTTAATTTTCTCTATGTTTACTAATGTGTTTTATTTTGAATTTTTGCAGATGATGCGTCAGTTACATGCAGTGTATGGAGAATGGTTGTTCAAAGATGGTTGTTGGGATTTTGTGGTTGATAATTTCAAAGGAGCGAGAATGTTTCTTTTGAGTGAAGGTTCGACACATGCTGAACTTGTTTCAATGGCTCAAAAAGATTTTAACCTGGACATGAACACATAATTTGTGGAGATAACCTACTCACTACCAGCAAAAAATATTCAACAGATGGATCCAGACAAACCTTCTATTCATGTTACAAGTGATAGACAAGTTCAAAAATTTCTCGAGATAACCAAAACGCATGGAGTACGACTTTGTGTATCAAGCCGTAGCAAGGTGGAAATGGTTTCAGAGGAAAGGGAAGAAGCTGATGAAGCTGATGAATGTTTTGAAAATGATGATTATGATTTGTTTAAAGATGAAAATCATGATGGGGAGGAGGATGATGGGGAGAAGGATGATGGGGAGAAGGATGATGGGAAGGAGGATGCTGATATCTTTATTCTTGCTGAAGTGGACGAGAATGGTGAGGATTACAATGTTTATTGAAAGGTTAAAGATGAGGATGAGGAAGAAGATGATGATATGTGTTTTGAAGATTTCAAAAAGACATATGCTATTGAAGTTGGGAGATCGAAGGGTAACAATATCTATGTGAACCAGAGTTTTGTTAGCAAGGATGCACTACTTTCAGAGCTGCGGTTGACAGCAGTGAGGCGTAAGTTCTCCTTCAGAATATAAAAGTCAACGAAAACTCTCCTTGTGGCAACATGTCGGGTTAATGGTAGTTGATGGAAGATCATAGCGAGTGTCAAACATGAGACAAACACGTTTTGGGTAACAAAGTATGTGGAAACACATACATGCTCAGTGGGAGATCGAATCGCTCATCAGAGACATTGTACTCCGAAGTATGTTGGTCGGCTTTTCATTGATCGTGTTGGAATCATTAATCTCTAAGCATGTGAATTCTTCCACAAGAATCCGTTCTGTAATTAACTGCAACTGAAACACATAGAAGGTTTTCTCATCAAAACTATCATAAAATCAAAATAATTTGTACCCTTAAAGCCATTTTATTGAGATTGTCTGTTGCTGGAACTTCTTCAAGAGACTCTACTCGGATGTGTATTTGGTGCATTACTTTATCCCTTATCTATTGATGGCCTGAAAAGAAAAACAGAACCATGATTAAATTTCCATATTTGTTTAAACTATGGATGTGAAGCAAAGACTTGTTGAGCAGTAAATCTTTATGTGGGGCTCCTCCCGGGTAGCTTTACCCGTTTGGCCAAGGATCTTGTTGGGGTCAAAATCGGTACGACGGAATCAATAGCCAAAACTCCCCGCAAAAATATAAATCGTTTTATAAGACTCAAAGATCGTTTTATAAAACTCGAAGATCGTTTTATAAAACTCGAGAATCGTTTTATAAAACTCAAAAATCGTTTTATAAAACTCGAGAATCGTTTTATAAAACTCAAAGATCGTTTTATAAAACTCGAAGATCGTTTTATAAAACTCAAAAATCGTTTTATAAAACTCGAGAATCGTTTTATAAAACTCAAAGATCGTTTTATAAAACTCAAAGATCGTTTTATAAAACTCGAGAATCGTTTTATAAAACTCAAAGATCGTTTTATGAAACTTGAAGATTGTTTTATAAAACTCGAAGATCGTTTTATAAAACTCGAGAATCGTTTTATAAAACTCGAAGAATCGTTTTATAAAACTCGAGAATCATTTTATAAAAATCGAAGAATCGTTTTATAAAACTCGAAGAATCATTTTATAAAACTCGAAGAATCATTTTATAAAACTCGAAGATCGTTTTATAAAACTCGAGAATCGTTTTACGAAACCGCAAAAAACCGAAACAGCCGTAAAACGCGAACTAGTCGCAACTAGTTCGCCGTTGGACGAACTAGAGACTTCCCGGACGTCCTGAGCCTCGATCTCCCGCATCCCCGATTTGAAACTTACACCTTTCGACACGGTCGCATCCTGAACCACGGCCGAAATGTCTCCCGTTCCATCTCGATCCGACCTATCGTTCGAGTTTTACGATAAAAACCGTAAAACTTTGTTTTCTCGACAAAGAACTAGAGGAAATCGTATAAAACGGCAACGGTTAAACGAAACACCGAACATTGCCTAAACTATACGATTTATTCGAGATTTTTCGTTAAAATCGTAAGAAACGCGTTTTTAATAAAAACGTCGAGTAAATCGTAAAAAACGTGTTTTAATAAAAACGTCGAGTAAATCGTAAAACCTTACGATTAACTCGAGGAATTTACTAAAAAAGGCATCAAATCAGGAGACGATCCCGTACAAAGTCGGAAAACGGATTATCGCAGAACGGCCCGGAAGGTCATAAAACGCGATAAAAGCCCATCTCGCGATCTTAACGGAATCTAACCCGGAGATACGATAACGTTTTGACGGCTTACTCGCAGGAGGAAAATAAATGTCAAGCTTGAAGATAAAAGGCAGGTTTGAAGAAAAATAGAAGATTTCCGCGGAAGAAAAGGAAGGATCGAGAAAAATGGAAGATTCCCGATATACTCAAATCTGGGTGAAATGGAAAGACCGAATGGCCAAGGCGAGGAGTATATAAGTAAGAGGTCTAGGGCAGAAGCAAGGGACACGATTTTCAGAGCTCTCACCACCAAAACTAGCATTTAGGAATATTTCTGTTTTCTGTTAGCGAACTGCGTCTCAACTAGGGTTTTTCGTTCTTAGACTTTTCGGCTACTCTTTTTGTACCAGTTCTTACGCTGATTCGGAAAAAGAACCTCTTTGCTCTCGATTTCGTTTATTCTTTTTTGAATTCTAAGTTTATCATTTTCTTAATCTTCGTTGTGCGGTTCTGCAGATAGCCGTTTCCTCTGGAAACTTAGGGTTTTCCCGAAGTTTACTTATTTACGATTATTTGACAGTAGGTGGATTTTAGTTCCCACAATTTGGCGCTAGAAGGAGGGGGGGGGGGTCGGATCTATCTTACACCGAAGCCGCAACATGTCCAACGAAGAAACGATGACTGGTGACAACCAAACTCGCAACGAACGCGATAACGTTGAAACAACACCACCACAAGGTGCGTCTGCGGCCAACGCTACAAACGCTAACGCCGAGACCCTCGAGAAGATGCTTTCCGAGTTTAACAAAAAATCGGAAGAGCAGGAAAAGCTCATTGGTTCGCTCGCGAAACGGGTAGAGACCCTAACCGCGAAAACCCGAGCAATTCGCCCCCACGGAACTACTAAGATCCGCGGAAAGAGGCTCGACTTTGGCGCTCCTACGGATCGTCCCAGAACCGAGCAGGGTAACTTACCGGAAAAGGAATCCAGAAAAGACAATCCTGACGCGACGCTGAACGAATCGGAGAAACCTCTTACTCACGAACAGGAGACCGAGGGGGACGACATCGAAAGGGTTAACCTGGAGACAAGCGACCAGGCCGATTCATCGGACGAAGACGCTGACGTCCATCCTAGGAGAAGAAAGACTCGAAGTCCTCTGCCGGTGTCTTCTCCCGAATGTTCTTTTACTGGAGACGACGGGGAACTAGACTTCGCGCGATACGCAAAAACCGCCGAGGAGCGATCTCCAGTCACTCGCAGCAAACGCCGACAAGGTCGGCAAACTGCTGGCGGTCTGACCGAGATTCACGATCTCCGCGAATATATCACAAAAACGGCCGCAGCGGTAAAAGCGGTGAAATCTCAGATTCACCACGCTACCAGCGCCGCACCCAAGATTGATCGGCTACTATACGAGTCTCAGAAAACGCCCTTCACGGCCCGCATCACCGAGATCAAACTGCCCGATCCCGGAAAACTTAAGGTGCCGACTTACGACGGGACGTCCGATCCCAAAGCGCACCTACAAGCATTCCAGATCACCATGGGACGAGCCAAGCTCAAGGACCACGAAAAAGACGCAGGCTACTGCCGCCTCTTCGTCGAAAACCTAGAAGGAGCCGCGCTCGAATGGTTCGCCAAACTTAGGCGAAATTCGATTGGAAGTTTCCGTCGACTGGCTTCGGAATTCCTGAAGCAGTACTCGATGTTCATTAACCCGAAAACCTCCGACCCCGACCTCTGGAGCTTGGTGCAGAAGGAGGACGAATCTCTCCGCGATTTCATGAGTAGGTTCAAACTCGTCATGGCTAGGGTTAGCGGGATTAGCGACAAAACCGCCATCGACGCGTTAAGGAAATCGCTCTGGTATAAATCAAAATTCCGCAAGTGGATAACTCTCGAGAAACCGCGGACGATCCAGGATGCGCTCCATAAAACCACTGACTTCATAACCATAGTAGAAGAGACTAAAATCCTGTCCGAGAAGCACAAGCCGACGAAAACATCCGCGAAGGATAACGCGTCCGAGCAGAAGCAGAAAAAGAGGAACTCCCGTATCTCCAAGGGGCGCATAACTACGCCATCAACTCCGGTTCGGAGCAAGGGCGAACTACGGGTAACACGTGGACGAGAAATTCGAATTACGACGAGAATTCTTTCTGCGACCTCCACCAAACCCACGGGCATTCCACCGTGAACTGCAAAGTTCTCGGCGCCAGACTTGCCGCAAAATTGGTCGCGGGAGAACTTTCCGAGATATCTAGTGTCAAGGATCTCATCCGCGATTCGGATCCCCTTCCGAAGAACGACAGGAACGCGCGAGCAGAAACTCCACCTCAGGGAAACCAGTCAGGCGAAAAACGCGGACGAAGACAAGACGAGAAGGGTAACGACGCTAACCGCCGAAAAATCAACATGATTATCGGCGAATCGCAATACTACAACGACACCGTCTCGTCTATAAAATCCTACCAACGCAAAGCCGAAACCGGCTCGAGTTGGAAGGTGCCGACGGATGACTCTCTGAAAGGAGTGATCTCATTCGACGGCGCTGAAACCGGCAGAATCGACCAACCTCACGCCGATCCTCTTGTCATCGACTTAGTAATAAGCAATTTAGAAGTCGCTCGGATCTTGGTCGATACCGGGAGTACTGTCAATGTGATCTTCCGCAACACGCTAGCACGCATGGGAATCGATCTCTCGGAAGTCGAGCCGATTCCAAAACCGCTGACTAGTTTCTCCGGCGAGACGTCGATGACCCTAGGATCAATCCGATTACCAGTCTCCGCAAAAGAAGTAACAAAAATCGTTAACTTCGCGGTAGTCGATTTCCCGGCTATCTACAACGTGATTATGGGAACGCCTTGGATAAATTCCATGAAGGCGGTTCTGTCAACTTATCATTTAAGCATCAAATTCCCAACGCCTACGGGAGTCGCAGTAATTTGGGGATACCAAAGACAATTGCGATCCTGCTTCCTGGCCGAACATAAGCTGAGGCAATTGGCAGTAGCAATCATGAAGCCAAAACGGGCAAAGGTCACGCCACTTCCCGTAGAAGACGACCCAAAGCAAGCAACGGCCGAGAAACCAGAAGTTTCCGCACCCATCGCTTCTACCCAGCCGGAGGAGACAATCCCGGATAAAGACATCGATCCTGCAACTGAAGCGATCGAGAAGTCTGCGACAGCCGAGTAAGCACACTCGCGCAAACAATCAGAACTACGAGATGGCTTGATTTCCGAAAGGAATACGTAGGCACCTCGCCTAAAGACGAGTTCAGCTATCCCCCCTTCCAAAACCGGGGGGGGGGGGGGAGTGGGTGAGTATACGAGTATTCGTATACTCTCAAATTTTTTACAAAATTTCTTTTAGCTTTGTAATCAAAAAATTTTCGAAATTTTTAATAAAGACAAGAGTTAGAACATCTCCGCTACTACCAAAAATGCAATAAAAACCCTAACATCCGGAAATTACGTCCGCAGTAATAATTACTTAATCACTTCTACGAAATGTTTACGTCAAAATATTTTCAGAAAAAACCGGCGAGACGTCTCCTAAATTCTCGAAGAAAAATATTTCACCAAGTCCGTCTGCGACTATAAAAATACGAACGCTCGGCGATTGGCCCCGTCAAGCACGCTAGCCGTCTTAAACAAACGCACTGACCTATCGGTCCGCATACATCCGACTAGGATAAAATAGCGCGCTATAAAAGAAATCCAAATTTTTGGTCTGGGATTCAAAGCCGCCAACGGCCAGTCCCAGAAAAACAACAACGAAATAATAAAAACAAGAACATCACATAGTGAAGTCATCAAACGCGGACTGGTCAACCTCGCCATCCACGTCCGAGATCCCAGGTCCAACTTCGACTGAATCCGGCGACACTACAATGGGATTCCACTGATCCCACATGCGCGCCCTAAGATCAAAGAGTTCGGGCTGCATGTCTCTTTCCTGATCCAAGTACTTCTGCCGCGTAAAGTATTCCTCGGCAAATGAATACCCTTCGTTCTGAGTGAGGGATAACCCGTGAACGGTCCCGTGACATTCGCGATAATCACCGTGCACTCATTGAGCAACTTCAGCATCCGAATAACCGGTTGCAAATCGCTCACGATGAACCCTCATCTCCTCGGCAACCTCTCTTTTGCCCGCACGACGAGCATGATGAATCCTTTGGTCGGAAAGCTCCTTGGCGCGGCGAGATCTAGCCGCACATTCATCCCTCACGCGAGCCACTTCCCTCGCGACCATTTCTTCGGCTCGGTTTGCCTCGACCTCTGCCCAAAGACGAGCGACTTCTCTTTCAGCCATGTCTGCTCGAAACTCGGCAAGACGAGCTTCAGCGCTACGGCCATCCAGGGCCCGACTCATGGCAAGGAAACCCTGCCAAAGAAAAGAAGTAAGCAAAGTCATCCGATAAAAAAAAATATAATAATAAAAAGCACACGAACCGCTTTGGCATGCTCGGACCCTCTAGTAAATTCCGGAACTTGATCATGATCAACGTCTGGGAAATGAGAGGTCGACGATCCGCCCGCTCTCGCCCAAATATCTTCCTCCACCTAACTGTCGAGGAAATCCTTGAGGATGTTCTCGGGAGAGGTCGCGCGTTCAGACTCATCAGCTTCAACGACCGGATGTTTATCCTTTCGGAAGCTCGACTTACCCCTCCTCACATAAGCTCGACAAACTCCCCTATAAAAGGCTCCTCCTCATAAGTCGGAGAGTCCGCAAAAAGTCGAGACCGGAAAAGCGCAACCGCCTGGCGAACACGCTGTGGAGAGAAACTGCACCAGCCGACTTCCCCGCGTTTAAGAGAAGCAGTGATGCTCCGAAGATCCACCGGATGCGGAGGAAAAGGATTGGTCGCTGCGGAAAACAAAAACGAATTAAAAAAAAAATCGAAAGAAGATTTGTATGAACTCGAGTAACGTACCTTTCCGACCCCATACAGTCGTGAAAATCGGGATGCAATCTTCCTCGACTGACGCACTGTGAATACGAACGTAGAAGAAATTCTTCTTCCAAGAAGGATAGATCGTTGAACAACCGGTAACGATTCCTCCACGAGGGCACAAAGTGACCCGCTCTGACTGCTCCGTAGGCCTCAGTAGACCTTCGAGATGGACGACACTGAGGGTAATTCCCTGCTATAGCTCAGCGTCAGAAGACCAACGAGCTGCTTTAAACCACGGGGAGTCAACTGACTGATCGACAACCCGAACCTGTGAAGATATCAAACAATGATCTCCGGGATTGGAAACCATAAGTGGCATTGCTGTAGGAACACGTTGTAACACGGAAAAAAAACCTTCAGGCCCAGCCTTGTTGCTTTCTCCGGCAAGTGGAAGGCGGAATTCGACTGCCTCCGGAACTCGGCAAAACTCCCACATGTAATCAACACTATTGAAAATTGCCGGGTTCGGATATCCGGAAGCTTGATTAGCGCCCGACAAGGCTGGAACCCAAGTCCCGGGCCTAGCAGCTCTCGACTCATCTCCCAACTCCCAAAAATCCGCACGGTCCATTGGATCGATGGATGGAAATGAGTACTCCTCCTTCGGAACTAAGTCTGGAGGCTGCGAGCTTGTTCCCTCGGAATTACGAGAATCGGAGCTGGTTGAGGAACGAGTTCTTCTTTTTGAAAACATATTTAAAAAAAAAAAATTTTGAGAGGAATGAACTCAAAAGTAGTAGAGCTTTCTTGGATGAATTGTTGAGAATAAAGAGTTCAAAATTTTACTCCATATACTTATAAGGGAAAATTTTACTATTCACCCTTGGACTTTTGGCCATTAAAGTTCCGCCTAATTCTACCAAACTCGCCAAACGAGCTCGATCCGCTCGCAAGAACCTCACGAAACTTACGAGCTGGGGGGCTAACTGTTGGGGTCAAAATCGGTACGACGGAATCAATAGCCAAAACTCCCCGCAAAAATATAAATCGTTTTATAAGACTCAAATATCGTTTTATAAAACTCGAAGATCGTTTTATAAAACTCGAGAATCGTTTTATAAAACTCAAAAATCGTTTTATAACACTCGAGAATCGTTTTATAAAACTTAAAGATCGTTTTATAAAACTCGAAGATCGTTTTATAAAACTCAACAATGGTTTTATAAAACTTGAGAATCGTTTTATAAAACTCAAAGATCATTTTATAAAACTCGAAGATCTTTTTATAAAACTCGAGAATCGTTTTATAAAACTCAAAGATCGTTTTATGAAACTCGAAGATTGTTTTATAAAGCTCGAAGATCGTTTTATAAACCCGAGAATCGTTTTATGAACTCGAAGAATCGTTTTATAAAACTCGAGAATCATTTTATAAAACTCGAAGAATCGTTTTATAAAACTCGAAGAATCATTTTATAAAACTCGAAGAATCATTTTATAAAATTCGAAGACCGTTTTATAAAACTCGAGAATCGTTTTACGAAACCGCAAAAAACTGAAACAGCCGTAAAACGCGAACTAAGCCAAGCTGGCTTAGTTCGCCGATGGGCGAACTAGGAGACCCTCGACTAGTTCGCCCACCGACGAACTAAGCCAGCTTGGCTTAGTTCGCCGGTGGGCGAACTAGTCCATCTCGACTAGTTCGCCGTTGGACGAACTAGAGACTTCCCGGACGTCCCGACCCTTGATCTCCCGCATCCCCGATTCGAAACTTACGTCTTTCGAGACGGTCGCGTCCTGAACCATGGCCGAAATGTCTCCCGTTCCATCTCGATCAGACCTATCGTTTGAGTTTTACGATAAAAACCGTAAAACTTTGTTTTCTCGACAAAGAACTCGAGGAAATCGTATAAAACGACAACGGTTAAACGAAACACCGAAAATTGCCTAAACTATACGATTTATTTGTGATTTTTCGTTAAAATCGTAAGAAACGCGTTTTTAATAAAAACGTCGAGTACATCGTAAAAAAAGCGTTTTAATAAAAACGTCGAGTAAATCGTAAAACCTTACGATTAACTCGATGAATTTACTAAAAACGGCATCAAATCAGGAGACGATCCCGTACAAAGTCGGAAAACGGATTTATCGCAGCACGGCCCGGAAGGTCCTAAAACGCGATAAAAGCCCATCTCGCGATCTTAACGGAATCTAACCCGGAGATACGATAACATTTTGATGGCTTACTCGCAGGAGGAAAATAAATGTCAAGCTTGAAGATAAAAGGCAGGTTTGAAGAAAAATAGAAGATTTCCGCGGAAGAAAAGGAAGGATTGAGAAAGATGGAAGATTCCCGATATACTCAAATCTGGGCGAAATGGAAAGACCGAATGGCCAAGGCGAGGAGTATATAAGTAAGAGGTCTAGGGCAGAAGCAAGGGACACGATTTCAGAGCTCTCACCACCAAAACTAGCATTTAGGAATATTTCCGTTTTCTGTTAGCGAGCTGCGTCTCAACTAGGGTTTTTCGTTCTTAGATTTTTCGGCTACTCTTTTTGTACCAGTTCTTACGCAGATTCGGAATAAGAACCTCTTTGCTCTTGATTTTGTTTATTCTTTTTTGAATTCTAAGTTTATCGTTTTCTTAATCTTCGTTGTGCGGTTCTGCAGATAGCCGGTTCCTCTGGAAACTTAGGATTTTCCCGAAGTTTCCTTATTTACAATTATTTGACAGTAGGTGGATTTCAGTTCCCACAGATCTGATGATAAATCAAGCTCACCCTCCAGAACTCACTCAAGATTTCTTCATATGTATCTGTTTATATTAACAACACACATGAGAACACCTCCAAAACACATATAAAAGCAAGTCTGTGATTAAAATAACAATATTACCTCTCAAAACAGAGCTGAGCCTGAGAGTAGCATCATCACTTTAGGCACAATGTAGTATAGACTGCCAACCCCATCTATGAAATTTTCTCCTTTAGACAACAATATATATTTGCTGAAAACAGAGTAAATCAAAACACATCTAATTATGTAAGAAACATAACAGTCTTGAGGAACAAAGATAACCAGAAATCAATAGCCTTTAATCACGAAAATTGTAATATGATACTCACTCTGCGTTTCTAAACCAAGAAGCAGCCCCGTCGAAGAACATATCTCCCCGTTTAGCCTTGGTGGAGGAGTCAGAGGAGATGCCGTTTGTATTTTCATCACCATGTTTCGGTGGACACTAGGGATTTTCCATTGGGTTTCATCGCCATGGATTGGTGTCTTGGGAGGATCATATCGGTTTTGATTGGAACCAAGTTACGACAAAGAGGTTTATAAATAAATAGATAGCAAGGGAGGTAAACGAAGACATTAAGATGAGATTAAAGGGGAGGTTTGATTGATAGCAGAGATTAAAGAAGAGGTTTGATTGATATCAAAGAATCTTGGTAACGAAGATCGCGAGAAGAGGAAACTGAGAAGAGGAAGAAGATGGAGAGAGTCGTTCAACAATATTGGACTGTTAGGTTTCAGAAGTTGCCTATAAGGGGGCCGTAGATGAGCCCGAGACAAATCATATATTTTGATTTTTGAAAAAAAGCCCAACTTTTATCTGAATTCGTTAACAAGAAAAGCAGGAAAGAACCGACGTGGCAGGGAACTGCGATCCTATTGGTTGATTATTTTTGCCTCCGTGGATGGTCTAACTGAGGCTCATATCTTTCCTTATTTATTGTTTAATATTATGTAATTTGCAGTAAACTGAAAAAAATAATTAAGAAAAAATGAGAAATTAGTGAAATGAGATTTTCATAGATTTTTTTTTGAAATCTAATATAACTCCGTTTGACCTTTAAACATTATAAATTATTTCAAATTTTAGCTTAAAATAATTTTAATTATTTAATTTTAATTTATTACGATGTTGATATATTTCTTGTTGAGAAATTTTTTGACCAATATGAGTAAATCCGATTTGTACATCCACTCATATTGGGCACTGTTTCATTACTATTTGGACCAGGTAGAGAAATTACGTTGTTTAGCTACTTCTGTACAATAGTGAAGATATTTGACGGAAGATATTACGGTTCTGGGTCACTTGACTGGATACAGAAGAAGGAGAAACAGAAGCAGACGCCGTTTAGAAGAAGAGGAGATCAAAGCTTGAATGTCGGAGCTAGAACACATTTTTTTTTGAAGAAACAACCATCAAACATTTCCAAATCCATATAATCTTACACCTATTCCCAGTGGCGTGTTTAGGTTAGATGAGGCCAAAGGCAAATTCTAAAAAAAAGTTCAGGTCAGATGAGACCTAAGGCAAATTCTAAAAAAAAAGTTCAGGTTAGATGAGGCCCAAAGCAAATTCTAAAACAAAACATTTTTTTGAAGAAACAACCATCAAACATTTTCAAATCCATATAATCTTACACCTATTCTATTCCTATGGTGCGATGTATAAAAAAAACGAGCAAAGCATAGACAAACATAACAAATTCATTCATACAGAAATATATATCTATACTATTTAAATAGAATGTCCTTTTTGAGGTATCATTCTGTTTTATAAATATTTACAGATCCATGCAATTGTTTTATTTAAAACTTACTACGTGATTGTCCTTGATTTCGCAGATATAAACATTATATAAATTATATTTTTATTCTTGTAACTTTTTATATTATTCCTAACTATTAAAAATAAATTTTAACTTTAGATAGTTTAAAAGTCAAAAGTTTTGGTATTGTAAAATTTTAGAAGAGATTTGATGTATATAATCTAATTTCCAAAAAAAATCTTTTTTATGATATTATTTCTTATTAAGAAAAAGTAAAGATTATTGAACAAAAAATTATTTTTTTAACACTTCCTACTTTACTTTACTTAGACGCAAAATAGTTACAAAATTTCTATATTTTGTCAAATAACAAATTATTCGTTCTCACACATTTTTTATTTAGTGTTTAACATAAAACTCACAATTGGTTAACCAAAAAATCATCTTTAAATTCTTTCAAATCATCACACTATCTTATCAAACACTAATTAATTTGACCAAGATTTCATTGAAATTTATATATTTTTAAGAATATTATTTTCGCTTTTTAAATTACTTCAATACATGCCTATTTGAAGTAAATCTAGTTATATATCATAAAATATCTATTTTTTTAAAAAAATAACGTGATGTCATTATGTTAGACATAAATACCTAATATTAACGTAAGATTCAATAATTTATTACATCAAAATAACATGTTTCTGTTTATATAAATTTTGTTAGGAAAATTTTTACCATACAATTTAAAATTTTATTGTACTGATAACGGGAAAATTTCACTTTTATCTTTTATTTGGTACCATTATTCATGTTTACCTTTTCTAAACATATATTTTCAAAAATGCTATTATTCCTTAATGAGACTTCATTAAGGAGACAGAAGACATTTATAACCTTGATTTATAAATATAAATAATTATAACTAAATGAAAAATAAAAAAATAACATATTTAAAAAAAATAATTTTTGAATTGTAACTTTTTAAATTCAATTTGTTTTTAATTTCTTTTTCGATTTATCTTTTTTAATTTTTCAGAAATTATTTTTCAAATTCAAAGACACATTTTGAAACTATTTTTAAATTTTAATATTTTATTTTAAGTAATTATGTATATTTTTATTAAAATTCTAAACCTTCCATTCTAAAATCCCCCTCTCCCCCCTTAATTCTGAACAAAAAAGTCTAGAACTAATTAACCCTAGGGAAATTTATAGAAATAACACTTTCAATATACCACTTTTCCATTTTACGCTAACCAACTTTACCATTAAAAGTTTAATAGGCAAAATACTATTATACCCTTAACTAATTAATCTTAACAATTTTAATAAGGTTTTGATGGATTAGGGTTTAGAGTTTTCAATTTAGGGTTTAGGGTTAAAAATTTAGGATTTAGGATTAAGAATTTAGGGTTTAGGGTTTAGGATTTCGAATTTAGTGTTTAGGGTTTAGAATGTAGGGTTTAAGGTTTAGGGTTTTGAATTTAGGGTTTTGGGTTTCAAACTTAGGATTTAGGGTTTAGAATTTAGGGTTTAAGGTTTAGGGCTTAGAATTGATATTTTAGGGTTTAGGGTTGATTTTTAGGGTTTGGTGTTTATAATTGATGTTTTAGGGTTCATGGTTAATTTTTTAGGGTTTAGAGTTTAGTATTGATGGTTAAGGGTTCATATTTCAAAAAATATAGGGTTTAGGGTTTAGGGTTTAGAGTTGAGTTTTAGGTTTTAAGGTTTGAATTTCGAAATAGAACAATTTTTAAAAAATAATTTTTTTTTGTTTTTTGTATTTTTTATTTATTTAAATATATATTATATATATATATATACATATATATATATAAAGAATAAGGGTATAAGAGTCTTTTATCCTCTAATGAAAAGTGTATTTTTTAAAATATTTCTTTGTTGATGATAAACATGAAAAGTGGTATCACCAAAGTGGTATAAGTGAAATTTCCCTTTAACCCTAGGGTTATAAGTGTCTATTTTCCTTCTTACAATCATAGATAAATGTGGTTAAGGTAAAATTGAAAAGGGATACTAAAAAAGGTCTAGGACTAATTAACCCTAGGATTAATGTGTATATTTCACTTCTTACAATCAAGGATAAATTTGATTAAGTTAAAGTTGAAAAGGGATACTAAGAAAATGCTAGTTTAAACAATTTTCCCATAAAAAAATACGTATCATCATGTTGAAAAAAAAACATTTTACATTTAATTTATGTTATATTTTTCAACTTTGACATTTAAAATTTTAAAACTTATCATTTATCTTTATCTTCCTTACTCAATTTTTCTTCATGATATATAAACACATACAACTAATTAATTTACAATTATAGTATATAATATTTAAATAACTTATCTCGGTAAACAAATAAAAAATCAAGTATGTAAGAATATAAAATAACGAAGAACACAACAAGAAATTTTATTGTTCTTCACTCGTTTTTATTTATATCTGATTTCTTTTTTCTTATTAAAAACAAACATACCAGTTTTACTATAATCAAAGTCATATAAATAATATTAATAGAATACTAACTCTAGTCTCTTATTAATCTAGGAGAATTTGCCAAATATGATTCAAAACATGATTTTGAATGCAAATCTATACCCAAACTTGAATCAAATGAAAAACTAACCTAAAAGCATTGTGAAATTACAGCCAGTTCCTACTGACCAAACAAAAACATAAGTCATTTTTACGAATATAGCCCCAGTAAGTCAGCTGAGATGCTGGAAGTCGTCTAGTCACAGGTTAGTCGTTTGATGTAGTTGATCTTTAAAATAATTTTTAAATTTAAAAAAAAATTGACAAATGAAAAAAATTAAATCATGTAATTATAAACGATTTTAAGTGATGTAAATTAAGCTATAATAAAATTGAATAGTTTTCAAGATAGATGATTGAAAGTAGTTAATCATGATATTCTTTTCTTCAAGGGTTTGACAACATATGTTTGTAGTATTTGTATGTATTTTTAGGGTCAGATTTTGGAAAGCTTGAATGTTTTTTTTTTCTATTAAAATTTCACTTATATGTGTTTATTTTTGTGTATAGTAAACACTTTTTAAGTTTACTTTGATTTTATGAAGTCTTTAGTTGGTTAATTAAGTTTAGGGGTTATGTTTAGGGTCTAGATGAGTAATTTGTAAGTCGTCTGATGAATAAATTAAACCAGAGGACTTATATGTAAGTCGTCCTAATATTCCCACCTAAAATTTATTTTCCTGGTTAAATATTTTAGCTTCCCGCTAAAAATATTAAGTCTTATGGACGACTTCTATCTTCTGGACGACTTAAAAGTAAGTTGTCTGAATCTAAAATATTTAACCTAATTGATTTTTTTTCTCCATGTATAAAGAAAAATTTACACATTTTCTTTTTCTCCTCTCAAATTGCTGCAACAAAAATGTAATGTTCATCATTCTAAAACTCTTCAACCTCTCTCTAATCTTTTTGAACTTATAAACACCAAAATTTATATCAATTTTTTTTCTCATGTCTTTCTCACTAATATATCTTGTTTTTGCAGGTTTTTCATCACATGGTTCTCATCTTCCACTTATTTAAAGGTAAATCTATTAATTTTAGATATATATTTTTGTATGTTTTAAAAAGGTAGATTTATCTAATATGTCACTCATTTTCTCTGTTTTAAGCCATTTAAACGTTTTTAGATATGTAAGTTTTTCAGATATGGATTTAGATATGCAGGTTTTTCAGATCTCGAAAACTTCTGAGACGACTTATCTGTTAGTCGTCTAAAATATAATGCGCTAGAAGATGATATTACATGTATACGCATGTTGGGGTCAAAATCGGTACGACGGAATTAATAACCAAAACTCCCCGCGAAAATACAAAAGGAACAGTTTTATAAAACCCGAGGAATAGTTTTATAAAACTCAAAGTCATTTATAAAACTCGCAGACCGTTTTATAAAACTCGAAAGATCGTTTTATAAAACTCGAGGATCGTTTTATAAAATTCGAGGATCGTTTTATAAAACTCGAAGATCGTTTTATAAAACTCAAGAAATCGTTTTATAAAACCTAAGGATCATTTTATAAAACTCGAGAATCGTTTTATAAAACTCAAAGATCGTTTTATAAAACTCGAAGATAGTTTTATAAAACTCGAGAAATCGTTTTATAAAACTCGAGAAATCGTTTTATAAAACTCGAGAATCGTTTTATAAAACTCGAGAATCGTTTTATAACTCTCGAGGATCGTTTTATAAAACTCGAAGATCGTTTTATAAAACTCGAGAAATCGTTTTATAAAACCTAAGAATCATTTTATAAAGCTCGAAGATCGATTTATAAAACTCGAAGATCGTTTTATAAAACTCGAAGGTCGTTTTATGAAATACGAAGGTCGTTTTATAAAACTCGAGAATCGTTTTACGAAACCGCGAAAAACCAAAATAGCTGTAAAACGCGAACTAGTTGCAACTAGTTCGCCCATGGGCGAACTAAGAGGCACTCTCTAGTTCGCCCATCGGCGAAATAAGCCGGCCTGGCTTAGTTCGCCGATGGGCGAACTAGGAAGTGATCAACTAGTTTGCCCATCGGCGAACTAGGAATTGCTTGACTAGTTCGCCGATGGGCGAACTAGAGTTTTCCCGGATACTCCGCGTCTCGATTTCCCGCATTCCCGATTCGAAACTTACGTCTTTCGACACGGTCACGTTCTAAACTACGGCCGAAATATCTCCCGTTCCATCTCGATCCGACTTACCGTTCGAGTTTTACGATAAAAACCGTAAAACTTCGCTTTCTCGGAAAGAACTCGAGGAAATCGTATAAAACGGCAACGGTTAAACGAAACACCAAACATTGCCTAATCTATACGATTTATTCGAGATTTCTCGTTGAAATCATAAAAACGCGTTTTTAATAAAAAAAACGCCGAGTAAGTCGTAAAAAACGTGTTTTTTTATAAAAAGTCGAGTAAATCGTAAAACCTTGCGATTAACTCGAGTAATTTATTAAAAACGACGTCAGATCAGGAAACGATCCCGTAAAAAGTCGGAAAATGGATTTATCGCAAAACGGCCCGGAAGGACCTAAAACGCGATAAAAACCCATCTCGCGATTTCAACGGAATCTAACCCGCAGATTTGATAACGTTTTGACGGTTTACTCGCAGAAGGAAAATAAAAGTCAAGTTTAAAGATAAAAGGAAGGTTTGAAGAAAAATAGAAGATTTCCGCGGAAGAAAAGGAAGGATCGAGAANCCCGGAAGGACCTAAAACGCGATAAAAACCCATCTCGCGATTTCAACGGAATCTAACCCGCAGATTTGATAACGTTTTGACGGTTTACTCGCAGAAGGAAAATAAAAGTCAAGTTTAAAGATAAAAGGAAGGTTTGAAGAAAAATAGAAGATTTCCGCGGAAGAAAAGGAAGGATCGAGAAAAATGGAAAGTTCCCGATGTAGTCGAATCTGGGCGAAATGGAAAGACTGAATGACCAAGGCAAGGAGTATATAAATAGGAGGTCTAGGGCAGAAGCAGCACACACGAAATTCAGAGCTCTCACCACCAAAACTAGCATTTAGGAATCTTTCCGTTTTTCTGTTAGCGAGCTGCGTCTCAATTAGGGTTTTTTGTTCTTAAGTTTTCGGCTACTCTCTTTGTACCAGTTCAACACAGATTCGGAATAAGAACCTCTTTGCTCTCAATTTTCGTTTATCTTTAAATTCTAAGTTTTCTCGTTATCTTAAATCTTCGTTGTGCGGTTCTGCAGATAGCCGGTTCCTCTGGAAACTTAGGGTTTTCCCGAAGTTTCCTTATTTACGATTATTTGACAGTAGGTGGAAATCGACACCCACAACGCACACCAATTAACCTAATGGCACACTACCACAATCGAATGGTATGTCGATGTAGAACTTTAGGATCGAATCCACAGAGACCAAATCTTACACTTTATTTCTATGAGATCAATATTAAGGTAATACAATGAATGGTTTTTAAAGTAAGAAAATAAACAAGCAAGTAAAAGAGAATGATTTGGGTTGGGTTTCAGATGATGAAGAATGCTAGCCTAAGGTGCTTCATTGGGTGTTAACATGATGAACCAAACAATTATTCAAGCTCGGTTAAGAACATTCTAGAACTCAGATTTCTTAGATAGAACAGTCTGATCTCGTAGAACTGCTCCTTTTGCAGAGCGACCTTGACACCTATGTTCTCGCTTGGATCAAAGGGTCGTTATCAAACATTAAAACACTGATCTAATATGCTCACAAAATACCATGATATCAACTCTCGCTGATCAGTGATATGATGCTTGTTTATAATAGGTTTAGCAACCTAATTCATGGTTAATAATAAACACTACAAGAAAACAAAGCATTTATTAGGAAATTTTACTAGGAAAATTCTTCCTCGTAAAGTTACTAAGCGTTTACTAGGATCTTACGAGGAAAGCAAATTTCCTCGTAAGTTCCTCGAAAACTTACGAGGAAATACTTTCCTCGTAAGACCTTAGTAAATTTACGAGGAGCTTACGAGGAAAAAGTACTTTTCCTCGTAATGCCGTAGTAAACACTTTCCTCGTAAAGGCGTAGTAAAATATTACTACGAAATTAGGAGNGCCCTCGTGAAAATGTTTGGAAGCATTTAATAAATAGAGGTTTCATGCCATATTATTATATTTGGTATCAACATGGAGAAGATGGTAGTTGTAGGAATGAAGGTAGCAGTAGTAATCAGATTGAATTACCGGTTGAGCATTTGCGTAATGAAGGTAGCAGTAGTTATAGCTATGATCATCACCAAGAGGAACAAATGGTGGATTGTGATAGGGTTCATGATATGGTAGGTGATGCATTTGTAACTCATGATGATGATGAAGTTGAAGAACCTAACTTAGATGCAAAAAAGTTTTACGAAATGTTAGAAGCTGCAAATGAGCCAATTTACAGTGGTTGTAGAGAAGGTCTATCTAAATTGTTGTTGGCTGCTAGAATGATGAGTATTAAAACCGATCACA
>CAKOAT010999890.1:0-39950 GCA_932364175.1 Eruca vesicaria subsp. sativa
AACCCACCAACAATTGTATGCTTAAATGGCTCTATCAACCATAAAAAATTTGCTATCAAAAGCTTGGGTTTTTGGTATGAATATGGAGACAAAGTGAAGGAGATGTTGTTTTTAGTTCATAACAATTGAGAAAGAGAGTATGAGTATCGATTTTAAGTGCATTAAAAGCTTCAAACCTTGGTTGTACAAGGTTGTTGGGAGTATTCATGGCAATGGCAATGTTGTAAATACTTGAAGATGATGAGGCTGAGAGAGTAAAAATGCCATTTTCGAAAAAAGTAAAAAAAAAAAATTTAATGGCATTTTCGTAAATAAAATGAAGATGTGGGGTGGATAAGACAAAAACAAGATGAGTTAAAAGAAGAAGTTAGTTTTGTGTTTGACCATAAGTTTTGAGTCAAATTTGCAAAAACCCCAAATAATGGCACATGCATTATCTTTTCGAAACTAAATGACTGGTGCGTTGTAATGCAATTTACATGTTTAGAGGTTATATTTAAACTTGATATTTAAAAAAAAAACACTTCTTTGAAGACATGTCAACTTTTTTTCTTTTAAAACGATTTTATTTATATAAAATGTTATAGTACAAAGAAAATAATAAAGATGCAACCAACTAAAAATTGAAAATTACAATAGAGAAAATAAAATTTGAAGAAGCTTTCTTCTAAATCATCTTCTTTTGATAACAGAATTTTCGATGCGATTATCTTCAGCAATCATACAATCATACAATCATACAATCAATAAAATTCTAAACTTTTCTTCAAGACTTCATTTTTTATATAACATTGGTTAGACTCCAATTTAAATCTATATATAGATATCCATCGATTAAAAATTTAATATCATGATTCTTTCGAAAGAAATAAATATTGATCTACCAATTTTCAACGATTTTAAAAGTATCGTCATACAACAAAGAAATTATTTCTTCAACCTTGGTTATTAAAATCTCTATCCATGGTGATTTGCAGGGTAATTGTTTCCAGAATAAAACGATTATGATAAGTTCTTTACCACTCATATTTGGATGGAAGGCAAATATGCTTGTCTTGTCATTGATCATGGTCACAGATTCCATGTTGGAGATAACAACAACGAACTGGGAGGAGAATTGATTAACACCCAATACACTGTAAATAATTCTGCAACTCGTTACAAAAAAAGAGAAAAATACAAAGAAAAAGTTTCAAAACAGAATCTCCAAATGCCATTACGAAACAGAATAGATGAAATCAACACTCTCAGATGAGAATTGAGAAGAAAGTATGGCTGGAGACAATCGCCATCCCCATCGCCTAATAACTGTTTTTACGTTCTTTTTCTGGCTTCCTATGTCATCTTTTTTATTTGTTCTTATTCCATTTTTTCAACATAGTGTATATTCTGGATTTTCACACATATTAATAGAACATCTAATAAATATATAAATTTTTGTGATTATCGTTTTTCAATAATTTTAAACCAATAAGAATGCAATAAGTGTAATTTTTTTTTTGAAATTTACAATTAATAATTATTATTTAATGAAATATGCATTGAAATATTAAAAATGAATCTTTTTGAAACAATTTTTTTCTAACTTATGTAACTTAATGAAACAGGTGAGTATAAGTTATTTTGATTTTATTTTACCAAAAAAAAGTTATTTGATTTTCTTTCTTCCCACAACTCAACGTTTAGTGAATGTCATATAGGTCGATAAACGCAAACAAACAACGGTGAGACATACGTAATCAGAGCCGGTCCTAGATATGTAAAGGCTGGAAGCAAGGGAAAATTATGTGGCCACTTTCTAAAGAAAAAAAACAGAAAAAAAAGAAAAAAAATGTAGTGTGGTAAGAGAGCCTCGAACCCATGAACTGATGAATGTTTGGCAATATGGATTTCCACTAGATTAAAGAGAACCTTTGTATTTTTGTGGCCGAAAATAGATCATAAAACAAACGGCCGCAAGCGAGTGCTTCTCCCGCTTTGCCCAAAGACCGGCACTGTACGTAATATTATGAACAAGTAAACATAGATTAGCTTTTTGAATCTTTCCAATGGATATAGCTTTTCATTGAACTTTTTAAAACCTTAGTATATATATAAGCGATCACTAACATTAGACTCATCACCACCAATAAATGGAAACATATTTAAAACAAGTTTTGTTTGTTTTATTATAAAGAAGGCCTAATTGCAAGAGAAGGAGAGAGTCCGGATGTAGTTTAATTAGACTAGATGGATATACAAATTTAATCAAGCATTTTTTAAGCATAAAGAATAAAAATGAGAGAAAAATGTCATGCTAATTGCCTCCAATAACATTATGCGTGAATCATGTTTCAAATATTTTGAAAAGATATACACGATTAAAATAAAATTATTATTTCTTCAAATACAAATGCCGTGAACGTCATCATCGACAGAAAACGTATCCATATCAGTTTATTTATTAATTTTAAATTTGGTACCCATGAATTTGTCTAGTGGCTTCTTAAACTATATAACGATAAAAGATATATTAAGATATTAATCGTGGGCGCATGGAATACGATACCATTTGAATTAATATGATTATCCGTTTTAGGTAAAACTATATATTAATTAGAACAATTTTTTCTTGTTTGGTTGATTAGTTTTTAAAAGAGAAGAACCCAACAACTGAAGCCCTTTAAAAAAAAATAAAGAACCCAACAGCTGAAGCCCTTAAAAAAAATAAAGAACCCAACAACTGTCTAAAAGATGCTGAGCATCTACTCTATTAAAATAGAGTCATTCTTTTTATCTAATGATACAAGTTGTCATTTAAATTTGGACTCTTTCTAGAATGTTACAAATAATATAAGTCATATAATTGATTGAACCGTAATACTTAAATTAAACCAACAATATTAATGTAAAAGACTTCATATAATTGATTGAACCGTATTACTTAAATTAAACCAACAAAATTAATGTAAAAAGACGACCTTAATGTAAACTACCTTCAAAATACAGCAGATATCCATGTGTATACCAAAAACACATATTTTCTCCTACAAATATGGAATGTTCTAAAAGAATATATATCATCAAAATATGGAATATAGAAATCTACTAATTATACTTAAATTAAACCAGTGGTTATTTATGAAATATAGTTTTGGGCTTACATTTATTTTTTGAACAAATTATATAGTTTGGTTTTTGAGCTTAGTATTAAGAAAAAACTCCAAAAACATTGAATAAACTTTTCACCTTAAAAGATCAAAAAATCAATTATTATTTTCAGACCCAAAAGGTATTTAATATTTTTAACTAAACAAAATTATCCATTATTAATCATTTATTTAAATCATGTACTTTAAAACATGTTAATATATTTTTATATTTTAAATAACAATCACTTTGTTTTGATAAATTTCAATGATAACTTTTAAATAATTTATTGTTTTATTTTTCTTAAATAATTTACTGATTAAAAAAATGTAAAGCAAAACCAAAAACCAAATCTAAAAACTAAAATCCAAAACCAAAAGCTGAAAACACATATTATATTTTTTTGATTTGTTTATTTACAAAATAAACTATTTCAATTTTTTTTTAATTTGTTTTCATCTTTTCAGTTTTAAATTAGATGTTCGATTATTTGAGATTTGTTTGTTGGTAATATTTGTTCAAACTAACTCAGCGGGTTTAAAAGTTAAAAATCCAAACCAAAAACTGAAAATGAAAAGTAGAAACTTAAAAACTAAAAACCAAAATCCACAATCTAAAAATAAAAACTCAAACTAAAAACTAATGAAAAACAATCATCACCACAAATTTTGGTGAACTGATTTTATATCATAATATTATTTAAATTATGACAAAACCCAATTATATAAATCTTTAATCATAAAGAATTTCCGCGCTTTTAAGCGCGGGTCAAAATCTAGTTTTGGTTTATATTAGAGTTCGGTACGGTTTCGTTCGTTTGACTCTAAGAAATTTCATCGAAACTAATTTGATTTGGTTGTTTAGTTTAGTTCGATTTAAATTCGGTTTGATTTGTGTTTGGTTTGATTTTAATCGGTTTAAGTTTGTTGTAAGTTCATTTTAATTCAGTTTTATTTGTTCAGTTTAGTTGAATTAGTTTTGTTCTAATTCAGTTAAAAAGTATAATTCATAATACAACAAATCATCATTTAACACTAAATTATTTTCAAATTTAAATATAAAGTCAATTATCACAGTAAAAATGTAATTTAATAATTGTATATTATTATCTCAAAACTTATATAAACATCATAGTTAGTTTTCAGTTTTGATGATAGTGTAAAAATTCATATTTTTCTATTTTATTGTTAGTTGTGTTTTATTCATATATAACTAAACTGTTGAAGATTATGTTTAGCTGTTTAAAATATATTAATTTTAATATTATTAGTACCTTTATTTAATCTTAAATAAATAAATCGGTTTGGTTGGGTTTAAAATCAAATAAAAACATTTACATTGTTAAAAAGTTTAACCGAGTAGGTATGACATATGTTTTTATTTTGGCATTTAAAGGTTGATGATAAGATTCAATCATAATACGAATTTCCAGGGGATTGATACTATTAATTAAAGGAGAGGGTTGGATATCTTAATCTATTACATTAGAAATACAAATTTAAATTAACCATTAAACTTGCACAATATTTACAAGTCAATGTCACTAAGAATTAAATAAATCTACATTTACGTAATCATTTTATTTTCCTATTTTATTCATTTCCTAAATCAAATTTCGCTAAATTTTTTTGATCATTATATTTTCTAAAATGATTTAGCTAAATTTTAGGAAAATTCAAATTTAAAAGCGTCTTTAGCTATATAATATAATATTTTTCAAGGATCATATAAACTTTATACATTTAGTTTATAAGGTTTAAAATATATGTATTGTAATTTTTTTAAAAAAAAATATGTTTAACCATTACCATTAATTATTTTAAACAATAAATTTATTTATGCTAAGATTTAACTATTTTTGAATTACTTGTAGAATAATATGGATTGTTTATAATCGAATATTCATTTTACTATATCTAAATGTTACCTAAAATATATATATATATATATATATATATATATATATATATATATATTTCAATTTTTTAAAAATATATTTTTATTCATTCAGTTACTATTAATTATTTTTCAGCAATAAATTTATCTGTATAAAGTTTTAAATATCATAAATTATTTGTAAGAATAATATTTAATGTGTATAATGGAATATATTTTTATCTGATGTATCTAAACTTGACATATGACCCATATATAATCAAAATATTTAGAATTTGATATAGCACATGGATCAATATTTGTTTTCAACATGTAACTATTTAACAATGATGTTTATAAGAACTTTAAAATATGATAAATATTTAAAATATTAACTAATAAATATTTAAAGAATATTTATTTATATAAATGAAAATAGATATCCGCACGGACTTGAAGGTCAAGCCCTAGTTTAATCTTACAATGCTATCTCACCATTTAGATGTATTGTACTCTTTCCATTTTCATATTAAGTGTCTTATAGAAGAAAGTTTCTGTTATAAAATAAGTAACATTTTCGATTTTAAAAACATTTATTAATTTTATACTAGACTATAATTTTCTATTGATTTAAATATAGTTAGATGGGTAGATAATAATATATTTTTTAAAAAAAATTGTAAAATTAATTATTTTTAATTCATGTGCATAAATAGTAATAAGTAAAATACTTACGACTAGATGACACATTTGACGATTCATACTTTCAGAAAATGATCCCATAAATAAATAAGGGAAACATTGATAATATAACCTTGGCATGATGACATCCTCATCAGGTTAGTTCTTGATATTAATTAACAAAATAAAGGAAAATACTAATTCTTAATAGAAAAGAGATTAAGAACAGCAACAGAGGGATTATAGAAAAAACAATAGTAATAGATAGAAAATTTTAAGTTGAAAGTCTATTAAAAAGGGTGCACTTGATTAGGGACGGACGCAAAACTTTAGTAAGCATGTGGCACATCAATATTTTATAATAATAAATAAAATAATTAGTTTTATATATTGATTAAATGTAATATAAGTAACTTAAATATTAAAATCAAATTGAAACAGTTCATAACAATCAAAAACATAAAAATATAATATAGTAAAATTAATGCAAAAATCTCATAAATTCATTCTTTGATCCCTTATATTCTGAAATCTTTTGTTCATTATGTCATTCGTAACTTTTTCAAAGTGATCATTTTCAGTATAGTAAACCATAGAGTCATTCAGACACTCATCACCCATTCATTTTCTAAGTAATCTTCACAATTTTCAATATAGAGAAAGATCTATCAACACTACCAGTAGTAACATGTAGAGTCAAAACTAACTTCAAAATCGATAAACAAAAAGATGTGAAAATTTTTTTTTGGTCTCCGCCATCACACGTGCAAGATCCCCAATACCTCCAAGTTAGGAAACTTTTGATCTTCAGAGATATTATCGATGTAAATACCACGCTGGGGCTCAAAAGATATTAGTTCCACAGAGCTAAAAGCTTCTGGATGAAACTCAGATAGTCTTACAAGTTGTAAGTGATCAAACTGGCAGAATGAAGCAATGGGGCTCAAAGATGCAGTGCAACCAAGCAGCTCGGTATTTATCTCGTTAAAACGATCATTAAACGCATGAATTTGCATATCCAATACAGTGTAAAAACATTTAACTTGATAATAATACAAGTTTGTTCAACGAACAATATTAGGAACTGATATCACCCAAATTACCATAAAGAGTGAATTACTCTCTCAAATAAGAGGTTCAGCTGTAGTACTTAGGGATCGAATCCACAAGGAGCTAGGGAACCTAATAAATCTAGTTAAATATAAATCTAGGTGAATATATAAATAGCAGAAACAATAAATAAGCAAATATGAAATATTTCAATCAAGCAAGACAATTACTTAATCGAGAATGGAAACAAAAACTCTTAAAACTAAAATGGAAAAGATGCTAGACTTAGGGTTTTTATTCAGGTTCTGGGATTGTAATTCTATAGGATGCTATTCAGTTGCTTGCGAGATACTATAGAGCATTAATTATCTTGATTAACAAATTATCTAAACTAACGTTCAAATAAATAAGTCTAATGACTGGATGGTCGCACTTGACAGTGTCGATTGATTATTCGATAGGAACATAGACCGATACACTAAACTCATCATCGATCGATTTCTGTTCGGAAGATCGATCGATGAGTCCGGTCAAGCAATAAACACGAGTTAACATAAACTCACTAAAAACGTCTAAATCAAACTTATCTATTATATTTCTAACAAATCTTAGCTTAATAGGGATGTGTTCAGGACTATCAGAATCACTTAAATGTCTCTAATCCAACCTAAATAATCCGGGATTCAATGTTTCTAGTCAGCTACTCTAGAACCATGAACAATTAAAACATCCTAGTAATAAGTATCACAACTAGCAATCCTACAGTTGGGGCTAATCCCTCTAACCTATTTAAATCTTAAATCTAACAAGTAAAATACTCAGACATAGCTAACCAATTCATAACAAAAATAGATAAATAAAACTACATATTATAAATAAATAGATAGGTAGAAAACACTGGAGTTCCAGTCTCAAATCCCTCTGATGATCTTCTCTCCTAAATATTAAAACCCTAAAACTTTGCTGTTAAGAGAATACAATAACACTCTCTCTCCTGCCTCTAACACTTTGACAGAGTATATAAACTTAGATTAAAACTTGTCAGGGGTAAAATCGCATTTGATGATTGGGCTTCAAGTCAACTTGTCTCTCGAATTGGCCTCTGGGTCTTGATAATCGATCGATTATGCAGTATGCATGTCGATCGATCCGGGTCTCTCTGTGTCGACCTCATGATCGAGTCTAAATCGAACGCTTGTTCCAATTCTCTCCGAAATGCTCCAAAAACATCACTTTCTTCCAAAATACTTCTGAACTCATAAATATGCTTAAAAGCTTCTACAGTATAGTAAATTGTAGTAAAAACACTAATATACCATGACTAAAAACATGTCAAAATCATTGTATATCAACTCCCACAGACTTACCTTTTTACTTGTCCTCAAGCAAAACAAACAGGTAGTCTCTCTGAAAGAGGTTTGAAAAGAATAGGAACTCACAGATTTAAAACTTTTTAAATCATAACCTCTACAATATTGCAATCCACATCTAAGACATTCTAATTACATAAGTTTATTATGCAATATCGTAGCTTAGCAACCAGAATCATCTAACCAACAACTTAGCAACAAATACTATTTGACATTTCCCTCAACTAACCTCATTTATGTGCATAAAATAAAGGTGTAGGCTTTACCTTGGGAGTATCGATCACATGATGCAAGGAAACTCAAACAAGTATCTGGACCTACAAGTAAAATGTACTTCCTATCTTTTCTCTCTTATAAGTTCTCTCTTGAGTCAAAATCTGCTTTAAGGGCAAGATTATTGATCAAGATTGGACAGACTTCCATGAAACAAGCCTTAATGGTTGTAGCCACTAAGTCTTGATCACTTCTTTTTGACATATATCCAAGAATTCATATGAAGTGAGCCTTAATGGTTGTCACCACCAAGTCTCTTTCGAATTCTTTATTGAAATCAGAATTGAAGCAAGCTTTAATGGTTTTAGCCACCAAGTCATTTTCTTGAATCCTCCTAACTAAAAACCCAATAATCTTAGTACTATTTTCAGATTTAAAAAAAAAAAAAAACTAAAACTAATCTACTAAACTATCTAGGGTCAAAAATAGAGAGAGAAAAAGGTGATAAATCTACACAAGACTTTATCTTCCAGACTTGTTTGAAGAATCCGATCCCATGTATGCCAAGCCCCAAAACAAGCAATTGTGTCAGGTTTAGTGTTGGAGGTAGTTTTGGTTCATTCAAACAATCTAAGAAAGTGTGGATATCTGATTGGTTGATCCACTTTAGCATCTTTAGTACTATCTGTAATCAGAAAGTCTATAATGGTGCGAAAAAGCGGTTAGATAACAAGTATAAATCAAATACGATCATTATCCATTTTCTTAAGCTTAATAAAAGATAGTTTTGAAAACAAAATTTTATAAGACTCAAAGAAAATAAAACATCAGTAAACCTCTCCACAGACTTAAATTATACTGTCCCAGTGTAAAGAAAATCGGAGTTATGGCAAAAGAAAAGAAATCTTAAGTACTGAATGTAACAAAGAAGAAAAAAATGGACCTGACCGAACTTAATAATCGATCGATGTGAGTAGAATAACATCGATCGTCGCAGGTGGGTGTCTGTCGATCGATTTTGACTCTAATGCGTCGGTCGACGAGATGGTCATTCGCCTTTGGATCTTTTTTTATTTTATAAAACCTGCAAAATTTGTAAAACAAAAAAGAAACAGTAAATGAAAAGAAAACCAAAAGAAGAATTACCTAACAGTGGGTTGCCTCCCACTCAGCTCTTTGTTATAGTCATTTAGCTTCACTGTTGCACTGGTTGAGCTATGGTGTGGAAAAGGAGCTACTTGTTGGAAAGCAAGTATCCACAACTTCTCTGTTGATGCAGAACCAAGTAGCCATGAAACTTCTTGTGGCTCCATCACTTTTGGCCCATCTTGCATCCATCTTGGTAACTGCTTCTGCAATGTTCTGAAGTCTTTCTTGAAGACTCAATGATATCTGTTGCTGTTCCATTGAACCGTATCATAGACATGATCTGTCATCACTCCTAACAGCTGATTTACTTCTGGGACGGATTTGGAATCGATCGCCTCAAAAGTTGTATTGTCGATCGCTCCTGGTGAATCATCATTGATCGACGGGTCTTTGTTGATGTCGATCGACTGTGTAAAATTAGGTCGAAAGGCAAGTCGTTTCTGAATCGTTCTTACTTTCTTTCTCAACCAATCTGTTCCTAAACGTAGTGCGGTGATGTTGTTGTTGAATGGGAAGAAGATGTCATCACATCTCTTATCAAGTCTGTCCTCAGTCGTGTTCAGAGCGTTGTAAATCTTCTCAACAATCTGGTCAACCTCTGCTCTGGTATAGAAATCTTGCTCTGGTAGTTTACCGACATCGATCGATTTCCTAGGATAGCTGTCGATCGATTTGGGTTTCCTATGCTTCTCCTTGAAGATTTCATTCAAATCTTGCTGTAACAAGTAAATCCTCATGCTTAACCAGTTGATTTTTTTTGGTGAGGTGGGGATCTATCTCGTCAATCCTGGTATCCCACATAGCTATCTGATCTGTCGTCGGTTCATTCTTTTCTGATCCGTTACTAGCATCGATCGATGCGTCCTTGGTGACATCGATCAATTGCAAATGCTGTGTCTTCATTCTAGCTAATTCTTCTTCCATCTCTTTCATTCTTGTTGTCAATCCTGTAATGCCTCCTTGTAAAAATACGTATGCTGTGTTCTGATTGTTAGTGAGCTTAGCCATTGCTTTTTCTTGTCAATCACTATGCAACCAATCATCTCGTTTATCTCATCATTGGTGTAGAGCTCTAGCTCCCAAACTGCATCATGGTTTTTGTTGAGATCGACCGATGTGCTTGTCTTCTTGTCGATCGCTGAAGAAGTACACTTGACGATTGATGGTGATGCTTCTGTGTCGATCGATTTCTGCATTACGCCAAGTTGTTGCTGAAAGAGATTTTTTGGTCTATGGGCCATCTGAAGGATGTCTGCTATGTCTTCTTTGGACACATGTAGAATCCTTCTATCCAATGCTAGTGCATTACCTTCTGGATCTCTAATAACACCAAATTCATCTGGTTTTAGAAAATCATCAACAGAATATTGTTTAGTGTAAGTAAGAGTTGGAGGGTTAGAATTGATCGATTTGAAGGTAATTGTGTCGATCGATGGTAGTCGAGAGGTGGTGATATTTGGCTGGTGGAATGTTGCATTAGTTACTTTGCCATGGTGATCTCTGTAGTTCGAGCCTCTCTTGATGTGTCTCCCAATGGTAGTAGGTTCTTGCATCTTGACTGGTTCTTTGTGTGAGACGTGTTCATGGATGCAAGTCTTCTTTTATACCCATTGTATGCCCTAGGAAAATTTGGAAAGTTGCCAAATTTCCTAAAGTCGGTGACATTGGGATCGATCGACGTTGATGTGTGTTGATCGATCGATTGTTGAGTCCGATTTGGCTGCTTCGGCTTAGTGTCGATCGATGCTTGTTTAGCCGTATCGATCAATGTTGCGTGCTTCGTCTTTTTGATGGTTTGTAGGAGTCTTTCTTCTGTGAGAATTGCATGAATTTATCTGGCATACTCCTCATCATAATCCTCATCATGTTCTTCCTTGTGATCTTCTGAATCTGATATGAATGTTGTATCTATGGCGAAGGTCTCATGGAAACCGCTGTCTGCCCAACTGCCTATAGAGCAATCATCTTGCTTGTTGCTTACAGCTTGTAAATAAAAATTCGGATAGCAATGATTTGGCAGGGTTCCATGTGTAGACTGGCTGTCGATCGATGCGTCGTATGTGGAATCGGTCGCTGGTCTGTCAAAGGAATCGATCGATGGTGATGATGGAGCACCGATCGATCCAGAATAGTCAGTTTCGTACTCAGCTTCACATTCGCAAGCTGCAAGCAATCTAGCCTTTCCAATCTCCAATGAATTTACCTGTTTCTTAAAAACACGAACTGGGTCATAAAAAACATATGGATCAATCAAAGTAAGACAAAACCTATTAGTGTTCATGTCACAAACTGCTTCAACTGTGGCCATAAAAGCTCTTCCCAGGAGGAGTGAAGAATTTCAGTTTAACTTGATATCGAGGACAAGAAAATCTATAGTAACTAGTGCATTACCCATCTGCACCTCCAGTTCCCTAATTATACCTCCTGAATTCCTCTCAGAACAGTCTGCAAAAGTGAATGATTCATTTGAAGGTTCTACCTTTAAACCCAAACTGTCTGCCATGACTTTAGGTAGGATGATGACTGATGATCCTGTGTCACATAAGACATGTGGGAACTCAATGCCCTTAAGAAAACATGGTATGGCAAACTTCCCAGGATCACTCTTCTTCTTCAATGTAGTCATTTATCTCATCGTTTCCCTAACATGGTGAAACATTCTCCTAATGTCTTCTTCAGTCTTTTTAGTCTCTCTGAAGAATATCCAAAGTGTGTGGGTATAATAAACCTCATCAAAAGATTTCTCTAGTGGGATTCTGAGAACTCTCTAAGTGAAACCATCTATCTACTTATCAGTATGTTCTCTCTTGAGATGTTTAGGAACCTGTTCTTTCCTCCTCGTCAGAGTCTTCTCCAGTAGTGGTTCTATCAATGTCCAAAAGCTCTGGTGTAGGGTTGGGTGGGTTGGTTGATGTCTGTATCGACACTCGACATGTGAAAGTGTCCGATCGATCGATTGGAGTGGGATCGTATCGATAGTTGACATGTGCTGTGTGTCGATCGATGGTGAAGTAAGAAGGGATGGGTGGATTCGGGTGTTTCTCTGCGAACTCCGCGTGGGTCATGATCCGGATGGCATTGCATGTTTCAGACGATTCAGTAGGCGTCGATCGATTGGAACTGTAACCAGTCGATCGATATCTCTCGAACTCGGTTGATCGATATGGATCTGAATCCATCGATCGACTCAAAAATGAAACTTCTAGATCGTGATAAACTTGCTCCTTAAGATTGTCTTCTCCCATCTTTATATGGCGAATTTCTTGCCAGAAATCATCATCCAGTTTGGCATTGACGTGGTGTCTCATAGGTTCATCTCTTTCTTGCCTCCTGACAGTTTCTTCCGTCTAAATTACCTGAGTCTCAAGCTTCCTAAGCTGAGTGCTCAAAGCTCCAATTTTGGTGTCTAGCTCTTTGTAGACAATATCTTATCTTTCCATTGAACTCTGCAGTCAGCTTTTGTTGTCCTTGAAGAACCTGATCAAGCATAGCTTCGATCTTGCTCTCATGAGTCTGTGGTGGTGGGTTATGGTAGAAAGAATTTCCATACCCCTTATTGTTGTTGTAGTTGCTGTAGGGTTTCTGAAACTGTGGATTCTGGTTGAAGTTTATGTTTCCAAACTGGTTCCCAGACCTCTAAAATCCAGTTCCTCCAATGTAGTTCCTCTGAGATCCAGATCATCTACACCTTCTGCTGAGCAAACCTGCCTCATAAGTAGCTGATTGACATTCTCCGGCTGAGCTTTTACTTCATTTAGCTGTTCTTTCCCAAGGAATGCTACATATTTTCTCCTTTTTGAATCGGTGTTCTTGATACTGCTGCTGTTTGCTAAGTTCTCGATAAGCCTCAGAGCTTCCTCCAGATGTATAGTGTTGAAGCTTCCATTGCTGGCTGTATCCAGAGCACTCTGATACTTCAAAGCGATTCCTCTAAGGAAAGTACTAAGCAGCTGTACTTCATTAAACCCATGGTGTGGACAGTCGCACTGGAAGAACTTAAATCTGTGCCAAGAATCCTTAAAAGATTCTCCAGGCTTCTGTGTGAAAGTAGCAATTCTGCTCCTTAGTTCTTCTGCTCGTTCCTCATAAAAAAAATGCGCAGAAACGCATTTTTGATGTCAGTCCAGGATGTAAGAGATCCTAGTGGTAATTGCTTGAGCTAATGTGCAGCATCTCCAGCAAGTGAGAACTTGAAGATCTTACACAGTAAGTAGTCCTCAGGGACTCCTTTAACTCTGATAGCAGCAATGAGATCCTAGAACCTCTCAAGATGGTCCATAGGATGCTCATGTGGCAACCCACAGTAGGGTACCTGTGCCACAAGCGTGTAGTACTGGAGTTTCAACTCAAAATTTTCCCTTTGGACGTCTGAGAGAAGAATAGCTGACCTATTGGCGTAGTACTTATCAGGACGGTTGTAATTTCCAACGTCTTAGGTCGATTATCTTCCTCAGTATCAGGCTCAGAGATAACATTACCCTGAGTATCCAGTTTCTGGCCAGTTGCATTACGCATATGACCCTCCTGGTCATACAGGTTCCCATTCGCGTGTGCGGTTAGAATCAAAGGCGCAACCATGTCTCGCGGCTGAGAATTGATCGATGTACGTTGATTGGGGTCGGTCGATGTCAAGTGATCAGAATCGGTCGACGAAGAGTGTTCTGTGTCGATCGATGATGAAGCGAGATCGGTTGAGGTTTGACGAGAATCGGTCGACGAAAGTAAGGTAGCATTGATCGATGCAGAACGTTAGTTTTTTGCGGATAGAACGTTCCAAACTTGCAGGATATTTTGAGAATAAGAGTTGTTTTTCCTTGTTTCTTCTGGTTATGCTATGCATGCACCTGAAAAGTAATCAAGAAAAAAATTTGTCAGAACATGATTGAAAAAGAAAAAGAAAAAGAAAAACACAAACCTAGAATTGAAAAACTAAATCTAAAGGCTATCAAAGCTCCCCGACAACGGCGCCAAATTTGATATCACTCAAATTACCCTAAGGAGTGAATTACTCTCTCAAGTAAGAGGTTGAGTTGTAATACTTAGGGATCGAATCCACAAGAAGCTAGGGAACCTAATAAGTCTAGTTAAATATAAATCTAGGTGAATATATAAATAGCAGAAACAATAAATAAGCAAATATGAAATATTTCAATCAAGCAAGACAATTACTTAATTGAGAATGGAAACAAAAACTCTTAAAACTAAAATGGTAAAGATGCTAGACTTAGGGTTTTTATTCAGGTACTGGGATTGTAATTCTATAGGATGCTATTCAGTTGCTTGCGAGATACTATAGAGCATTAATTATCTTGATTAAAAAATTATCTAAACTAACGTTCAAATAAATAAGTCTAATGACTGGATGGTCTCACTTGACAGTGTCGATTGATTATTCGATAGGAACATAGACCGATACACTAAACTCATCATCGATGGATTTCTGTTCGGAAGATCGATCGATGAGTCCGGTCAAGCAATAAACATGAGTTAACATAAACTCACTAAAAACGTCTAAATCAAACTTATCTATTATATTTCTAACAAATCTTAGCTTAATAGGGATGTGTTCAGGACTATCAGAATCACTTAAGTGTCTCTAATCCAACCTAAATAATCCGGGATTCAATGTTTCTAGTCAGCTACTCTAGAACCATGAGCAATTAAAACATCCTAGTAATAAGTATCACAACTAGCAATCCTATAGTTGGGGCTAATCCCTCTAACCTATTTAAATCTTAAATATAACAAGTAAAATACTCAGACATAGCTAACCAATTCATAACAAAAATAGATAAATAAAACTACATATTATAAATAAATAGATAGGTAGAAAACACTGGAGTTCCAGTCTCAAATCCCTCTGATGATCTTCTCTCCAAAATATTAAAACCCTAAAACTTTGTTGTTAAGAGAATACAATAACACTCTCTCTCCTGCCTCTAACACTTTGGCAGATTATATAAACTTAGATTAAAACTTGTCAGGGGTAAAATCGCATTTGATGATTGGGCTTCAAGTCAACTTGTCTCTCGAATTGGCCTCTGGGTCTTGATAATCGATCGATTATGCAGTATGCATGTCGATCGATCCGGGTCTCTCTGTGTCGACCTCGTGATCGAGTCTAAATCGAACGCTTGTTCCAATTCTCTCCGAAATTCTCCAAAAACATCACTTTCTTCCAAAATACTTCTGAACTCATAAATATGCTTAAAAACTTCTACAGTATAGTAAATTGTAGTAAAAACACTAATATACCATGACTAAAAACATGTCAAAATTATGGTATATCAGGAACCCGATAAAATTGCAAGTTCAATTGAGAACGTGAGTCTAAATAAGGATATAAAATTTTCGATCTTGATTATAATTTAGGTATGTTTTAAATATTTTTAGAAAATTGGTATCTCAAGGCTATATACTTAATCATAAAATATCTTTTTAATATCATTTTTCTATGTGCCTAGATTTTGATCCGCGGTTTCATATCCTAGAATATTTTGAAGGTGAAAACTTATATAATCCCATTCTATATAATATACTTAATTTTAAAATAATTAAGTTTCTAAATGTAGAATATTACTTCCTCTGTTTCATATGAAGTATCGTTGAATATTATTTTTTGTTACAAAATAAGGGTCACATTAGAATTTCAATGCTTATTTATGAAATTTATTCTTCATTTTTATTGGTTGAAATATAGTAAGGTTTTTAGGTTAATGATGTTTTTACTTAAAATATATAATTAAATATTAGGGGATTTTCCAAATATGACTCAAAACTTGATTTTAAATGTAAAAGTGTAACCAAACTCAAATCAAATGCAAAAGTAACTCAAAATGCTAGTGAAATTACAAACATCCCCCCATGACCAAACAGAAAAACATGATTGTAGTTTACCATTATTACCTTGCGGAGAAGACTTACCTGAAAGTTTTCTCATGCTGTAGATCTTAAAAATAATTTATAAATTTAAGAAAAAAATATTTTGGTTAGTAAAAAATCTTAATCATGTAATTATTGACATTTATAAATGATGTAAATATAGATTTAATAAAACTGAATTTTTTTTCAAGATAGATGAGTGAATATAAATTTTTCATGACATTCTTTGGTTTAGGGTTTGGTAACTATGTTGTAATATTGTATGTATTTTAGGGTTAGATTGTGGAATCTTAACATTTTTTTAAAAAAGTAAAATTTAGCTATATGTGTTTAGTTTTGTATAGATTAAACACTTTATAAGTTTAATTTAGTTTGATAAAGTTTTTGTAGGTGATTTAGTTATATATATTTGACCTCTTTGATTTTGGGGTTTTGGAAGATTTATGAAGACTTAATAATAGTTTTCTGCTCAAAATTAAGGTTTCCCGCTTAAAATTCTAAAAATGTAGGTTATCGCTTAAAATTAAATGTTCTAGTGTCTTCTTAAGTCTTCTGGGGAAATTCTTCAAGTGTATTAATTCTTAAAATAATTTAAATTTCATAAATCATATTTTGATAGGAAAAAATCATAATAATCTAATTATAGACATTTGTAAGTGATATAAATTTAGACTTAATAAAATTGATTTTTTTTCAACATAGATGAGTGAATGTAACAAAGCATGATATTCTTTGGTTTAGGGTTTGGTAACTATGTTGTAGTATTGTATGTGTTTGTAGTGTTAGATTGTGGAATCTTAACATTTTTTTAAAACGTAGATTTTAGCTATATGTGTTTATTTTGTGTAGATTAAACATTTTATAAGTTTAATTTAAGTTTAATAAAGTTTTGGTATCTGATATATTTATATATATTTGATTTTGGGGTTTCAGAAGACTTATGAAGACTTAATAACAATTTTTTGCTTAAAAATTCTAAAAAACAATTAGTTTTCCTGCTTAAAATTAAATCTTTTAATGTCTTCTAAAGTCTTCCAGGGAAAGTCTTATAAATTCTTCCAGGGAAAGTCTTCTAGTATATTAGTTCTTAAAATAATTTCTAAATTTCATAAAAAAATATTTTGATAAGGGAAAAAATCATAATCTTCTAGTTATAGACATTTGTACGTGATATAAATTTAGACTTAATAAAATTGAATTGTTTTCAATATACATGAGTGAATGTAAGTTAGTCATGATAATCTAGAAGACTTAAGAAAACTTTGGAAGACCTATTGGAATACCTTCGAAGACCTCCGAAGACATACTTAAGTCTTCCAGTAAATCTTCCAAAGTTAAAACTTTGGAAGACATTCGAAGAACTCGGAAGACTTACTTAAGGTCTTTCAGTAGCTCTTCCAAAGTCTTCTTAAGTCTTCCATAGTTTACTATTTTCCGCTCAAATAGTAATTCTTCTGAGAGAATAGTAAGTCTTCAAAGTAAGTCTTCTAGGTGAATAATCTTCTAAGGTCTTTTAATGTCTTCTATCAAAAATATTTAACCTATTGGAATTTTTTTCTTCCTATATAAATAAAATTTTACACATTCTTTTTTTTCCTCTCAAATGGAGGCAACAAAAATTTAATATTTCTCACTCTAAAATTCTCTAACCTCTCTTTAAACTATTTGAATTTGATAACACCAAACATTATATCAATTTCTCACTTCTATGTGTTTCTCACTATTTTATCTTGTTTTGCAGGTTTTTCATTACATAGATGTCATCTTTCACTCATTTAAAGATAAATCTATAAACTTTTCATATGTATTTTTGTGTTTTTATTTATTAGATTCTAATAAGTTATAGATTCAATATAATGTGATTGTTTAAGTTATTCTTTAAGCTTAAAACATTTCTTTTTCAAATTTTTATCTGTTTTGATGTAATTTGAACGTTTTTGGATATGCAGGTTTTTTCAGATTTGAGACAGACATTGGAAGACTTACAGAAGAATTTCCTGGAAGTCTTCTGACGTCGTCTTAAGTGTTCTGGTGTTATCTTAAGTCTTCTGACGTCGTCTTAAGTCTTCTCGCAAAGTCTTCTTCCATGTCTCTTCTTTCACAACAGATTCGAGCGTTTTGGTATGTTTTCATGTCTGATTTTCTTCATTTAGTATTCTATTGTTGCATAAAGTTCTTATCTTTTTTTTCAAAAATAAAATTCTCCAACCTCTTTTTAACCTCTTTAAACATGAAAACACCAAAAATTATATCAATTTCTCATTTATGTGTTTCTCACTATTTTATCTTGTTTTTTGCAGGTTTTTCATTACATAGTTGTCATCTTTCACTCATTTAAGGGTAGATCTATAAAACTTTTATATACATTTTTGTGTTTTTTATATTTTAGATTCAAATAAGTTATAGATTCAACATAATGTGATTTTTTTTAGATATTATTTAAGCTTAAAACAATTTTTTTGGATGTTTTCTCTGTTTTGATGTCATTTGAACGTTTTTGGATATGTTGTTTTTTTTTTCAGATCTGAGACAGAAATCGGAAGACTTACCGAAGACGTTCAGAAGACTTTCCTGGAAGTCTTATGACGTCGTCCTAAGTCTTGTCACGTCGTCTTAAGTCTTCTGACATCGTCTTAAGTCTTCTGGCGTAGTTAAGTCTTCTGACGTAGTCTTAAGTTTTCTGATGCAATCTTAAGTCTTCTAGCGTAGTCTTAAGTCTTCTTGGAAATCTTCTCTTATATCAAGTGGAGTACAAGATTCTCTCTGTGGAGGAATTATCTATAAAGCTTTATTTGTGGCCTGTTTTGTGATTTGTATGTGTACTTTTTAGTTGTGATTTTTTTTTTTTGTAAATTTGAAAAAATATTAATAAAAAATATGGTAAATTTGTTTATTATCCAAAATTACTTTACATTATTAAAGTAAACAATATGTAAGATATGTGCTAATAATGTGTTTTCCACTTTAATAAAATCAAGGAAATAAAAAACTTCATTGGCCTTCAGATTCAAAACATGATGTTCATTGTGTAGTTCTTGTCATCTTTGGATCTCCCACACTATGCAAAAAAAATATAAATTTGTAACTAGAAACAACTTCTTCTTATTAACTTACAATAGCTGTTCATCACTTTAAACTTCTAAGAAGTAAAACCAACAAAGTCTTGTAAGATGTAAAACCAATAAATTTTATAATTATAAACAAGTAAGATATAATTTGTTAGTTAACTCTTCCAACTTCATTTTCATGTACACATTATATACTTCTTGAAATTATTTAACACTTTTGAAAGTTAAAAAACTTATTTTAAATGACTGAACATTCTTTAAAATACAAATTTACAAACACTAATGTGGAAGACTTCCACAGAAGTCTTCTATCATTAGCTAGAAAGATTAAAAAACATGAATGTTGGTAACCTCATAATTATCACCAATTAAGTGATGAATTTTATTCAGGACCCTAGCTATTATCTAAAACACATGAATTAAAAATAAAATTTTAAGAATTCATTTTAAATTTGAAGAAAATGAAAGTTTATTATACATTGTCGTAGAAGACTTACGTGAACGTCGGAGAAGACTTTCAGATAAGTCTTCTGGCAGAAGACTTCCAGGTAAATTTTCTGTTTAGGTCATTTTTGCAATTGAAGATGGGGATGAAAAGTAAAACACATATTTTCAAAAAACAAAATTAAATAAAAATAATAGCATTTTTGTAAATAATCAGAACTTCTAGGGTGGATTGGGCAAATGAAATGTCCAAAAAAAGAATGTTAGTTTTATGTTTGACTTAGAGTTTTGAGTCATTTTTGCAACAAACCCTTAAATATTTTCCTGATCTGTGTATATAAATTTAAAACAACAATTAAAATTAAAAAGGAGTATACTTTATTAAGATCTGCATAAAATTACAATAACAATTATGTAAGCTAATAAATGTTTTCTATACAAATAAATACTATAAAGACCTTTAAATTTAATATTATTTAACAATATTAAAGAGTTAATTTTACCTATAATATAAAATTCAATCACAGTGTGTTTGAGTGAAACAAAAATTTGGACTTAATTTACAAACTAATGAATTTATTGTATAAATATCCGATTTGGTTGTTCATATAAAGATGAAAATGTTATTGTTGTGGAATTATGTGAATCTCTTTACAATTTTTTTTTTGCATTTTAAATCAATAAATATCTTGTATTTTTAGCACAAATTTATATAATTATATGAGGTTGTTTTGTTTTTTTTTATTTCAAAGGGTTTGGGATATAAGAAGTATCAAAGATTATAGGGGACATAATATATGGACAACTATTTTATTTGTTGCAGTTTTGCTAATATTATTTACAGAAACGATATAGGAACAAATACTAAACTACAGAGATTGAAAGATAATGGCTAGTCGCGATGCTTTCTTTGATCAGAGCATAGAAGATCATCTCTTAAACCATGACTACTTGGTAGAAATTGGCTTGCCAAATCCTGTCCCCAAGAGATTGATCTCTGGACTGAACCAATCACTGACAAAAACCTTTTAAAACCATGATCTCAGCCTAACAGCCAGCAAAGACACTAAGCAAAACTACTCCAAAGGGCCAAGGTGAGGCTCTTATTTGGAGAGAAAGCAAAGTAACCAATACAATAGAAGAACATGCCAGGAATATAATTTTCTTTGCTCATTTTCATATGTTTTCCGAAAGCCATCTAATGTTGTAAGTGATGGATCTCAAAATCCACTTCAGAATTAGGGTTAGACTGAAGATTAAAGTTTCGAATAAGTAATATACGAAAAGAATGTCTATTGATGGTCTTGTGTAAAAATGTCTTTATTACTGATCTCATGAGCTTCTACAAAGGTGATGAACCAATAGATAGAAGAGAAAAAGACAGTATAACAGTATTTAGGGTATAGATTCAATACGTAAAATTTATCCCTTTTTCTTCTCCTTGACTGTTTTTCATAGGGTTGCGGAGAGGATCATAACAACGATGTGATCTCCGACAAGTATTAAATGCATTTAGTACTTCTTTCAATGTTATCTCCTTTATGTTATGCTTTGACCGTGCTAGCTAGGGGTGGATTGCTTTGCAGATCGGGCGGACTTTCTACCTTAATGGGTCTATTGTCTTTTCGTTGGAATTTTGTAATACTGGGTGGGGGTTATTGGACCAGATTTGGAGTGGGGTGGGTGAACCCCGCTTGCAACAGTAAGAGCATGAACTGACCCACTGTTTTCGTTTAGACATTGTAGACGTATTGATATACCATGGTTTTGACCTGCTTTTGACCATGGTATTTATATGATTTTACAATATATATATATATATATATGTTTTGGAGTCTATTATGTATGTTTTCGGGTTTAGGAGTATTTTGAAGTAAAGTGTTGATTTATGTTCCCTTATGGAGTTTAAAGGAGACTTTTCCCGAGATGACTATAAAGATCAGACAGTAAGGTCGATATCCAGAGATACATATCGATCGATACACATCTTGTGTAATCGATCGACGAGGCTTCCAAAGAGGATGACAAATTGAGATACTCCATCGATCGATGTACACCATGTACCATTGATCGATATGAAGCGTGAAAAACAAGTTTGACTTGGCCGACTTGAAGCCCAAGTTCTCTCAATATTACAAGATTGCCCCTGGCGAGTTTTTAACCTAATGGAACTCATATTTATAGTTTTGCCTATGTGTTTTGGCTAGACATGCTTTTTATGTTTTAGTGATTTTTGTACTTCAAAAGCTTTACATGCTTTTTATGCTCTTTGATTTATAAAAATATTATTTTCATCTTATTTTCATTTTCATAAAGGTTATAGAATTCTAGATTTAGAAGAAACACAGAAAGAGATTTGTTGTTCAAAGAACCAAGAGTTCAATATTCTAATCTAATGAATTTCTATTATAACCTTGCTTCTATGAATCACTTAGCCATGTCTGAGTAGATTCACTTGTTAGATTTAGGGTTCAAATAGTATGAGGGATTAGCCCCAACTATGGGTTGTTGAGTTGTGATATTCATTATCCTGATGAACCCTAATGCTTACTCTAGAGTAGCTAACTAGAGTATGATCATGTAATGATTTAACTTGTAATTCATCATCCTGAAATCATCTGGTATAAGCTAAGATCCTCTAGGGACGATGCGTGAGACGGTCTATGATCTTGGTGAACACATATTCAGCTCGTTTTGAAGCTATATCGATCGATACTCCTATAGAGTAATCGATCGACGACTACCTATATCGTCCGATATGGCGATCATACCATCAGTCGATATTGCAGACAGTCAGATCAATGGATGAGTCTAATAGCGATAGCTATAGATTTATCTAAGAATGAAGTTCTTTAATATCTTGCAAGCAACTTATAAACACATCTATAGCATTATAATCCTGATTATCTGAATAGTAACCTTGAATCTAACTACTTTCTTTTATTGTTTAAAACCTAAACCAAACTCTCTTGAGAAACTCACCATTTCTCACAATTGCGATTTACTTTTAAACCTTTATCAACCTAGCATAATCACTTAGGATTATATCTTTTGTGTCCCTTAGTTCCTTGTGGATTCGATCCCTACGTACTACAATTGAACCTCTTATTTGAGAGAGTAATTCACTCCTTAGAGTAATTTGAGTGATATCAAATTTGGCGCTGTTGCCGGGGAACTATAAGATCGCCATTAGATTTAATCTGATTAGGTCTAGGTTATTTTTCTTTTTATTATTTAATTATCTTCTGAGACAAATTTTTTTTTTTTTGTCTCTTTCAGGTACATGCCTAGCAGTACTAGAAGCAACAAGAACAACCAACTTGTGTATTCAGAAGACCCTCACAGTTTGGAACGTAGCATCCGCAAAGACTTACGTTCCCCATTGATCGATATCAACAACCGTTCATCGATCGATACTCGCCTACCACAGTCGACCGATACTCGCACCCTTCCATCGATCGACATCAACAACCGTTCGTCGACCGATATCTTTCATCCGACATCGATCGATACCCCTTGTCTTACATCGATCGATACTAACCGGCGAGACATGGTAGCGACCATTATTCTCACTACTGATGAGAATGGAGACCTGCGTGATCAAGATGGTCACCTGCGTAATGCAGCAGGTCAGAAGCTGAATGCTCAGAAGGAGATCATTCCTGAGCAAGAGACTGCACCTACAGATCTTATTCAACCTGTAGAAGAGGCTAACAGAGCCATAACTTTGGCTGACTACAACCGCCTGGATCAGTTCTACACCAACCGATCAGCCATACGCCCCCCTGCTATTCAGAGAGGAGATTTTGAGCTCAAGCCGCAGTACTACACACTTTTGGGAGAAATACCCTTCTGTGGGTTGTCCCATGAGCATCCTATGGACCATCTGGAGAGGTTAGAGGATCTCATAACTGTCATCAAAGCCAATGGAGTCCCTCAGACTATCTTCTCCGCAAGCTTTTCAAATACTCTCTATCTGGAGAAGCTTTGCAGTGGCTGAGACAACTATCACCAGGTTCTCTGACAACCTGGAGTGACATCAAAAACGCATTCCTGCATAATTTCTTTGATGACTCACGCGCTGAAGAATGGAGGAGGAAGATTGCTACATTCACTCAGGATCCTGGAGAATCGTTTAAGGACACATGGAACAGATTCAAATCCTACCAGCGAGATTGTCCACACCACAGTTTCAACAACGTGCAACTGCTCTGCACTTTCTACAGAGGCATCACACAAATCCACCCCCACCCACCCAAGACAGTAAGCTAGAAGAGATGCTAGACAAAGTTCTGGAGAGTCAGCAGAAACTCCAGATGGACTTCAACGGAAAGATCGATTCTGTCTACACCAACCTCAACACCAAGCTTGATGGTTTAAGGACTTATGTGAAGAAGTTTGAGACTCAAGTGGCTCAGACAGGAGAAGCACTAAAGAAGCAAGAAATTTTAGCAGAGGGAATGGGAGAGTTTGCTACTCTCCATAATGTGCATGCCATCATAGATGATGACTTTTGGCAGAAGCTGACAGATTCTGAAGATGACGATGAGACAGACCTCGAACTCGAGTACTATCGATCGATATGACATCCTGAGTATCGATCGATACCTTCCAAAGCACAACGATCGATAGACTTTGCCGAATGTCGATCGATGGACTTAGCCGAGGCCTCTTACATGTGCAAAGCCGTCAAGATCATGTCACACGAAGCTTTCGCAGCACGACACCCACATCCGCCCGTCGCTATCCGACTCGGTTCTCTTGACATCGATCGACATGATGACTATCACATCGATCGACATGAATCCCATGATATCGACCGACCCACTCCAGTCATTGTCGATCGGTACACAGCACCCCAACGTCGACTGCAACTTCTAAAGATCGACATTGCACGTCTTGATGCACTCCAGGAGCAGCCTAAACCTTCCAGAAACCTTCCCACCATCATCATGAAGAGACCCACAGACGTCTTTGAGCCCATGGAAACATATAAGGATAATCATGGAAGAGTTCCCAGAAAAAGGAAAGAAAAGATCCCCATGCCTTATAAAAGGGAAGCTAATGAGAAAGAATTGGCAGGTTTCAGAAAGAGAGTTCTGAGAATACCTAAAGAGAAACCCTTTGAAGAAGCCTACTTTTCACATAGATTGTGGATGTTTTTCAGAGAGACCAGAGAGACAGAAGAAGACATCAAGAGAATGTTTCACCAAGTCAGAGACAGTCTAAAGAAGAAGATCACACTGGAGAAGAAGAGTGATCCAGGGAAGTTCACAATAGTATGTTCTTTAAGAGGTATTGCGTTCCCTCGTGCCCTCTGCGACACAGGATCTGGAGTTAGCATCTTACCCAAGATCATGGCAGACCATCTAGGTCTGAAGATAGAGCATACTGAAGAATCTTTCGTCTTCGTGGAGTGTTCTCAGCAGCACTCTGGAGGCATAGTTCGAAACCTTGAGTTACAGATTGGAGATGCCTTAATGCCTACAGACTTCCACGTATTGGAGAACAAGCTAAACTTCAAGACATCTCTACTACTCGGTAGGGCTTTCTTAGCAACTGTTGGAGCTGTTTGTGACCTACAATCCAACAAGCTTTGCCTAACCCTCATTAACCCTACAATCCACTACAATCCTATTCCAGTCATCAATTTTCCAAGGATAAAGAGCCCAGCACTCGTAGCAACTTGTTTCTGTGCCCACGAGTATGATTCAATGGCCGAGTATGAAACCGATCCAGCAGTATCGACCGATAGCAGTCTTCTACCATCGACCGATACCAGTCAACCAGAGTCGACCGATAGACACACATGGTCATCGATCGACAGGCTATTCCAAAAGATCGAAGAAGAGTTTCCAGACGGTGATTTTAGCGCAGATGATTGGGAGAACGATCATTACATCCATGAACTTGCTAGTATCACTACTCAGGAGGAGTATGATGAAGATTATGAAGAAGAACGAGCCACATAGTATAGATTTCTTCGGGAAGATAAAGAAAGACCTCCTCTCTCATCCTTTATCTTCAGAGCATCGATCGACAGAGACCACCCTCCATTGATCGATATGCCCCAACCCAGATCGCTCAAACGGCGTTTTGAATCAACGAGCGACAACCCCTACTGTGCACCAATCTACGTCCCACATGAGCCACAAGATGGAGATTACTCAATTGGGAGTTGGGCAAGCAATTACAATGAAAGTTTCGCAGTGGATACATCACCTCTGATGCATGAAATCGACCCAGAATCAAACGTAACGACCGACACGGAGAAACATCCATCGATCGACACATCACTCCGACTATCGACCGATGCCCATGCCACTCCATTGACCGATCCTACCACTACACCATCCGAGGTACAAACGCATAATTTCGATTTCACATTACTAATTCTGGATGAATTTGGTATTTTCAGGGATCCAGACAGCCATGCACGAGCAATGGATGGAAGAATTATTCCAATCTCCAAAGAGGATTTTTCAGAAATTCTTCAGATGACCAGTTCAGCATATCCAGAATCTCAACCAGCATCGATCGATACGTGGCGACGCACATCGACCGATATACATCGAGAATTTGGGAAGCGAGCTTTCAGATCCGGGATGAGTTAATTCTTATGGGAAAAGAAAGACGAATATGGTGTCTACAGAGACGAGAATGGTTTTGCAAGAAGCGTAGCTGGAGACATCATCCATGTTTCCAAAGAAGATATTGGGAAGTTGCTGAATAGAGCCTCACTGTTTGAGCGCTCTTGTTTCTGTTTACCAGAGCATGCTGAACAGTTTGCTAAAGGAGTTCCAGTTTGCAAGCTCTACACACAAGCAGAGGTCACATACATACTCAATGGAAGAGCTGGTGCACATAATTGGGAGATGGCATCACTGAGGTCCGAACATGAAAAAGCCATAGCATCACTTCAAGGAGAACTACATTGGAATAAGACCGGCAATGACTTCGCTCGCAAAGAGAGAAAAGCCATGCAAGAGGCAGTGAATGCACTTCGTAAAGAACTTGAATCTCAGAAGCTGCAATCGACTGATACAGCCACAATAGCATCGATCGATATCACCATAGACAAGCCAATCGAGAGTCACCTACAAGAGCTATCGATCGATGACCCTCCATTGCCATCGACCGATACTACATCACCAGATTTCTGTACCAGGGAAGAAATTGAGGACATCACAAGAGATATCTACAAATCTATTGAAGCCAATGGGGACGAAGCATATAGATTACTCAACAAGATGTGGTTCCCAGTACAGAGTGACGTTCAAAGATTGGAATGCACAACAGAAGGAATTCAGAAGGAGATAGAAAACATTCAGAGACAGCTCGCCAACCGATCTGCACCATCCGCATCGATCGACGTACCTCTGAACCCATCGACCGATGGACATCCATCCACATGGATCGACAGAACTACACCGAGATCGGCCGATACTATCCCTTCCCATGTGCAAAACATCCAAAACCTCGACACAATGCAGATGCTTACTGATCTAGAACAAACCTACAACATGCTTGGACATCATGAGTACATCATTGTGAGCCTTGAGGAGTGGCTACAAAGATTCCAAGATGAGGTCCAAGGATTGAAAGCTAGTATGACCAGAAGCGAGAAAGCCACAGGAAGCTTCTTAACTTCATGGTTTGAAGAATCACAAGACAAGGAGGATACTTGTTTCCCAACAAGTACCTGCAATTCACATCACTAGCCATCATACCTCCATAGTCAAGATAAATGACTTTAACTAAGCGCTGAGTGGGAGGCAACCCACAATTAGGTATTTTCTTTCTTAGTTTTATTTTATTTTTACTTATTACTTTCGTTTTATTTTCAGATGACACACGATCACCACCTATCAACCGATAAGATACTATCGACATCGATCGATACGAACCAATCCATGAAGATCGATGGAAGTGACTCACCATCAATCTATACGAACATCGGTCAGGTATATCGTTCACAATTTTCGATATCAGTTATACTTTATTTATTAATGCACTAACTCCTACTGGTTATACACTGAGGACAGTGTATGATTTAAGTCTGGGGGAGTAGAGATTACTAAGGCTACTTTACCTTTTTGATCTCATTAAATGTTTTCAAAAATTTGTTTTATTTAGTCATGAAAGGGACAAAAAGATTTCAAAATTTTTGATTTCTATCTAACCACTTTTTAGCACCATTCTTAGAATTGTTGATTGCAGAAAGTACTATAGATGCTAAAGTGGATCACCAGTCACCTATGACAACACTTTTTATGATTGTTTGGAAGAACCAAAGCTGATTTCCAACCTAATCTGACATCTATTTGCTTGTCTTGGGGCTTGGTATAGAAGGGATCGGAATCCCCCTACAAGTCTGGAAGGTAAAAGTCTTGATAATTTTGGTTTCTTTCTCTCCTCCTTTTGGCATCACTAAAGAGAAAAATAAAAGATTGCCATGATTTCCTGAGAGGCAGAGGGAGAGGTACATTACCCATGACCCCACTATTCTAATTCAAAGGAATGATCACACATTGTTGAAGCGAGGGAGAGGTACATTACCCATGACCTCACTATTCGCCTACACTTTGTCAGAAAAGACTACAAAAAAGTAGTTGTTCATTGGGATTGATATAAAAGAAAAAAAATTTGGGATTCAGAGAAGGGGGATATAGGGAGTAAAGAAACCAGAATGAGAATGCCTGAAACTTGTTTGAGTTGAATCTAAGTGTTCCTTGATTGATACTCCCAAGGTAAAGCCCTCACTTTTATTTTATGCATAAATGAAATCAGTAGAGGGGATAGACAAACATGATTGCTATGTTGATTGGCTAGATGCATTTGTTTGCTAAGATAGGATATGGTATAATGTACTTCTGTAGTTAGTAATATGAGATGTGGCCTACAACAAAGTAGAGGTTATGATTTTAAGTTAAGATTTGATTGAATCCCTGCTGTTTTTAAACTTCTTTCAAAGACTAACTATTGTGTTGGCTTGAGGACAAGCAAAAGGTTAAGTTTGGGGGAGTTGATATACCATGGTTTTGGAGTCTATTAGGTATGTTTTCAGGTTCATGAGCATTTTGGAGTAAAGTGGTGATTTAGGTGCCCTTATGGAGCTTAAGGAGAGTTTTCCCGAGATGACTATAAAGATCAGACAGTAAGGTCGATATCCAGAGATACATATCGATCGATACACATCTTGTGTAATCGATCGACGACGCTTCCGAAGAGGATGACGAATTGAGATACTTTATCGATCGATGTACACCATGTACCATCGATCGATATGAAGCGTGAAGAACAAGTTTGACTTGGCCAACTTGAATCCCAAGTTCTCTCAATATTACAAGATTGCCCCTGGCGAGTTTTTAACCTAATGGAACTCATATTTATATTTTTGCCTATGTGTTTTGGCTAGACATGCTTTTTATGTTTTAGTGATTTTTGTACTTCAAAAGCTTTACATGCTTTTTATGTTCTTTGATTTATAAATGTATTATTTTCATCTTATTTTCATTTTCATAAAGGTTATAGAATTCTAGATTTAGAAGAAACACAGAAAGAGATTTGTTGTTCAAAGAACCAAGACTTCAATCTTCTAATCTAATGAATTTCTATTATTACCTTGCTGCTATGAATCACTTAGCCATGTCTGAGTAGATTCACTTGTTAGATTTAGGGTTCAAATAGTTATGAGGGATTAGCCCCAACAATGGATTGTTGAGTTGTGATATTCATTATCCTGATGAACCCTATTGCTTACTCTAGAGTAGCTAACTAGAGTATGATCATGGAATGATTTAACTTGTTAATCATCATCCTGAAATCATCTGGTATAAGCTGAGATCCTCTAGGGACGATGCAAGAGCCGGTCTATGATCTTGGTGAACACATATTCAGTCGATCTGAAGTTATATCAATCGATACTCCTATAGAGTAATCGATCGACGGCTACCTATATCGTCCGATATGGCTACCTACATCGTCCGATATGGCGATCATACCATCGGTCGATATTGCCGACAGTCAGATCAATGGACGAGTCTAATAGCGATCGCTATAGATTTATCTAAGAATTGAAGTTCTTTAATATCTTGCAAGCAACTTATAAAGACATCTATAGCATTATAATCCTGATTATCTGAATAGTAACCGTGAATCTAACTACTTTCTTTTATTGTTTAAAACCTAAACCAAACTCTCTTGAGCAACTCACCATTGCTCACAACTGCGATTTACTTTTAAACCTTAATCAACCTAGCATAATCACTTAAGATTATATCTTTTGTGTTCCTTAGTTCCTTGTGGATTCGATCCCTAAGTACTACAATTGAACCTCTTATTTGAGAGAGTAATTCACTCCTTAGGGTAATTTGAGTGATATCACATATACATCACTTTTTTTAGTTTTCATGACATTGTACCAAACTACAAGACAAGTGATAAAGAAGCTAGCCACTTATACATCTAATCGCATCTGATCAGTAAGTAGCTTTTTATTCCGTAATTATTGAATCTTTATCAATTTGTCAGTGTACCTCTATTTCCATCGATTATATATTTAACGAGTTCAGAAAACAGATGTCTATCTTTTCTTATTCCAAACTTACGTACGGTCAAATAAGAAAGTTTACTAACATAATACCGATTTACCGGACTTTATCTCTCCTCTCTTTTCTTCTCTTCCATCGCTAAGAAACCAAATTGGAAAAGCTCCCTTGCTCCGGTGTCAGGAGGTCTAGCTCCGCTGGGCTCGCGTGAGCTCCGGCGCCGGAGGCTTTCTTTTTCTCTTCAACTTGTTTTCTACTTTTCTCTTCTTCCTCTCATATCTTTGTCCGTCAATATGTTTGAGTCAGTGGTCTCTGCGTCTCCTCCGGTACCATAGATCTTCACGGGGAGAGAAAGATCCGGCTGCTAGGGTTAGTTTCTGGTGTCTCGATGAGGCGGTCGAGTGTGTGTTGGAAACGAGTCATATTTTAAGGTGAGGCTCCGGCAGATCTTGTTTTCTCTTTGAAGATCTCATCAAAATCTCGGTGGTTGGAGGCGCGTGACGCTTCTCGCCGAACTCACTTCTGTTGGGGTCAAAATCGGTACGACGGAATTAATAGCCAAAACTCCCCGCAAAAATACAAAAAGAACAGTTTTATAAACCCCGAGGAATAGTTTTATAAAACTCAAAGTCATTTATAAAACTCGCAGACCGTTTTATAAAACTCGAGAAATCGTTTTATAAAACTCGAGAATCGTTTTATAAAACTCGAGAAACGTTTAATAAAACTCGAGAAACCGTTTTATAAAACTCGAGAATCGTTTTATAAAACTCGAGAAACCGTTTTATAAAACTCAAAAGATCGTTTTATAAAAATCGAGAATCGTTTTATAAAACTCGAAGATCGTTTTATAAAACTCGAGAAATCATTTTATAAAACTCGAGAAATCGTTTTATAAAACTCGAAGATCGTTTTATAAAACTCGAGAATCGTTTTATAAAACTCGACAACCGTTTTATAAAACTCGAGAAATCGTTTTATAAAACTCGAGAATCGTTTTATAAAACTCGAGAATCGTTTTATAAAACTCAAAGATCGTTTTATAGAACTCGAAGATCGTTTTACGAAACCGCAAAAAACCGAAAAAGCCGTAAAACGCGAACTAGTCGCAACTAGTTCGCCGATGGGCGAACTAGGAAGTGATCAACTAGTTCGCCGATGGGCGAACTAGAGACTTCCCGGACACTCCGCGTCTTGATTTCCCGCATTCCCAATTCGAAACTTACGTCTTTCGACAAGGTCGCATTCTAAACCACGGCCGAAATATCTCCCGTTCCATCTCGATCCGACTTACCGTTCGAGTTTTACGATAAAAACCGTAAAACTTCTTTTTCTCGGAAAGAACTCGGGGAAATCGTATAAAACGGCAACGGTTAAACGAAACACCGAACATTGCCTAAACTATACGATTTATTCGAGATTTCTCGTTAAAATCATAAAAACGCGCTTTTTAATAAAAAACGCCGAGTAAGTCGTAAAAACGTGTTTTTAATAAAAAGTCGAATAAACCGTAAAACCTTGCGATTAACTCGAGTAAATTATTAAAAACGACGTCAGATCAGGAAACGATCCCGTAAAAAGTCGGAAAACGGATTTATCGCAAAACGGCCCGGAAGGACCTAAAACGCGATAAAAACCCATCTCGCGATTTCAACGGACTCAAACCCGCAGATTTGATAACGTTTTGACGGTTTACTCGCAGAAGGAAAATAAAAGTCAAGTTTAAAGATAAAAGGAAGGTTTGAAGAGAAATAGAAGATTTCCGCGGAAGAAAAGGAAGGATCGAGAAGAATGGAAAATTCCCGATTTAGTCAAATCTGGGCGAAATGGAAAGATCGGATAGCCAAGGCAAGGAGTATATAAATAGGAGGTCTAGGGCAGAAGCAAGGGACACGAAATTTAGAGCTCTCACCACCAAAACTAGCATTTAGGAATCTTTCCGTTTTTCTGTTAGCGAGCTGCGTCTCAATTAGGGTTCTTTGTTCTTAAGTTTTCGGCTACTCTCTTTGTACCAGTTCAACGCAGATTCGGAATAAGAACCTCTTTGCTCTCTATTTCGTTTATTTTCGTTCAAATTCTAAGTTATCGTTTTCTTATTTTTCGTTGTGCGGCTTTGCAGATAGCCGGTTCCTCTGGAAACTTAGGGTTTTCCCGAAGTTTCCTTTTTTACGATTTATTTGACAGTGAGTGGATTTCGACACCCACAGTTTGGCGCTAGAAGGAGGGGGGGTCGGATCTATCTTACACCGTAGCCGCAACATGTCCAACGAAGAAACGATGACTGGTGACAACCAAACTCGCGACGAACGCGACAACGTTGAAACACCACTGCCGAAAGACGCGCCTGCGGCCAACGCTACGAACGCTAACGCCGAGACCGTCGAAAAGATGCTTTCCGAGTTTAACAAAAAATCGGAAGATCAGGAAAAGCTCATTGGTTCGCTCGCAAAACGGCTCGAAACCCTAACTGCGAGAACCAAAGCAATCCGCCCCCGCGGAACTACCAAAATCCGCGGAAGGAGACTCGATTTCGGCGCTCCTACGGATCGTCCCAGAATCGATCAGGGAAACGTACCGGAAAAGGATTCCGGGAAAGAAAACCCTGACACGACACTGAACGAATCGGAAAAATCTCCTATTCGCGAGCAGGAGACCGAAGGCGACGGCATCGAAAGGGTTAACTTGGAAACGAGCGACCAGGCCGACTCGACAGACGAAGACGCTGACGTCCATCCTAGGAGAAGAAAAACTCGCAGTCCTCAACCGGAGTCTTCTCCCGAACGTTCCTTTACTGGAGACGAAGGGGAACTCGACTTCGCGCGATACGCAAATGTCGCCGAGGAGCGATCTCCGGTCACTCGCAGCAAACGCCGACAAGGTCGGAAAACCTCTGGCGATCAGACCGAGATTCGCGATCTCCGCGAATACATTACCAAAATGGCCGCAGCGGTAAAAGCGGTGAAATCTCAGATTCACCACGCAACCAGCGCCGCACCCGAGATCGATCGGCTACTGTACGAGTCTCGGAAAACGTCTTTCACGGCCCGTATCACCGAGATCAAACTGCCCGATCCCGGAAAGCTTAAGGTGCCAACTTACGACGGGACGTCCGATCCCAAAGCGCACCTGCAAGCGTTCCAGATCACCATGGGACGAGCCAATCTCAAGGACCACGAAAAAGACGCAGGCTACTGCCGCCTCTTCGTCGAAAACCTAGAAGGAGCTGCGCTCGAATGGTTCGCCAAACTTAGGCGAAACTCGATCGGAAGTTTCCGTCGAGTGGCTTCGGAGTTCCTGAAACAGTACTCGATGTTCATTAACCCGGAAACCTCCGACGCTGATCTCTGGAGCTTGGTGCACGAGGAGGACGAATCTCTCCGCGATTTCATGAGTAGATTCAAACTCGTCATGGCTAGGGTTAGCGGCATTAGCGACAAAGCCGCCATCGACGCGTTGAGGAAATCGCTCTGGTATAAATCGAAGTTCCGCAAGTGGATAACTTTCGAGAAACCGCGGACGATCCAGGACACGCTCCATAAGGCCACCGACTTCATAACCATCGAGGAGGAAACTAAAATCCTGTCCGAGAAGCATAAGCCAACGAAAACATCCGCAAAGGATAACGCGTCCGAGCAGAAGCAGAAAAAGAAAAGCTCTCGTAACGACAAATTCGTCCATCACGAGGGACAGGATCTCCGAGGGGCGCATAACTACGCCATCAACTCCGGTTCGGAGCAAGGGCGAACTACGGGTAACACGTGGACGAGAAATTCGAATTACGATGAGAATTCTTTCTGCGACCTCCACAAAACCCATGGTCATTCCACCGTGAACTGCAAAGTTCTCGGCGCCAGACTGGCCGCAAAGTTAGTCGCGGGAGAACTTTCCGAGATATCTAGTGTCAAGGATCTCATCCGCGATTCGGACCGCGTCCCAAAGAATGACAAAAATGCGCAAACTCCGCCTCAGGGAAATCAGTCGGGCGAAAAACGCGGACGAAAAATAGACGAGAAGGGTACCGATGCTAACCGCCGAAAAATCAACATGATTATCGGCGAATCGCCATACTTTAGCGACACCGTCTCGTCAATAAAATCCTACCAACGTAAAGCCGAAACCGGCTCGAGTTGGAAGGTGCCGATCGATGATTCTCCGACAGGGGTAATCTCTTTCAACGATGCTGAAACCGGTGGAATCGACCAACCGCATGCCGATCCCCTTGTCATCGATTTGGTGATAAGCGATCTAGAGGTCGCTCAAATCCTGGTTGATACCGGAAGCACGGTCAACGTCATCTTCCGCAACACGCTAGCACGAATGGGAATCGACCTCTCGGAAGTCGAGCCGATTCCAAAACCGCTGACTAGTTTCTCCGGCGAAACGTCAATGACCTTGGGATCAATCCGACTACCGGTCATCGCGAAAGAAGTATCGAAAATCGTTAACTTCGCGGTAGTCGATCTTCCGGCTATCTACAACGTGATTATGGGCACGCCTTGGATATATTCCATGAAGGCGGTTCTGTCCACGTATCACTTAGGCATCAAATTCCCGACGCCCACGGGAGTCGCAGTAATTTGGGGATGCCAAAGACAATCGCGATCTTGCTTCCTGGCCGAACATAAGCTGAGGCAATTGGCGGTCGCGATCGTGAAACCAAAACGGGCAAAGGTCACACCACCGCCCGCAGACGACGATCCGAAGTAAGCAACGGCCGAGAAACCAGAAGCTCCCGCGCCCATCGCTTCCGCCCAACCGGAGGAGACAATCCCGGACAAAGACATCGATCCCGCGACTCAAGCGATCGAGAAGTCTACGACAGCCGAGTAAGCACACTCGCGCAAACAATCAGAACTACGAGATGGCTTGATTTCCGAAAGGAATACGTAGGCAGCTCGCCTAAAGACGAGTTCAGCTATCCCCCCTTCCAAATCGGGGGGGAGTGGGCGAGTATACGAGTATTCGTATACTCCCAGAATTTTTTACAAAATTTCTTTTAACTTTGTAATCGAAAAAAATTTCGAAATTTTTAATAAAGACAAAGTTAAAATATCTCTGCTACCATCGAAATAATTTAAAATATCTGATCATGTATTTGTGTGATTATTGGTGGGGGCTAAGGTATCTTTTATTCGGAACTGAAGAAAGGCTCTTTTGATAATAGTTGAATCTGAATAATTCTTAAATATTATTATTTATTCTCGAAGTCACATATTAGAAATATACTAACCGACTTGTAACGATTCATTCAAAGTTTATGCTTGAATCTTCCATATTAGGATTCATTCTCAAACTTGAATCTTGATCTTATTAAAAAAACATCCATTTCTATACCGGTTCTAGAAGAGCGAAGATAAAGAGGATGTTTTGTTAATAGGAATAAGAAAATGTTCACCGTGAGATTAATATATATATTGTCGCTGCCCTCGAGCCGTTTTAACTAAACCATCGTGTCTAAGGATCAGCCTTTAATAATAGATCAGCCTTTAGTTATCAAAAAAAAAAAAAAAAAAAAACTAAACCATCGTGTCTAAGTATGTGGGGGATGGGGTATCTTTTTATGTTGCTGCAGACCTCATGATAAATTTTAGATTATATGTTTCTGTGTACATAATCTTGCCTTGTTTATACTTATATACTAATAAAAACAATTGAATAATTTATTTTTATTTTTTCTGGTCCCAGGACGAAATAATAGTTGGATCTATAAATAATTTATTCAAAAGTTTGAAGACAAATTTATTGAGGGGAATATCATATTGCTAGGTGATTTTGAAGTTTGGAAGACCACTGAAAATTATAAAATTTTAAATCATCGTTTCCAATTACGTGTTAATGATCCATCAACAATTTGAGATTATTAATGATACGTTGGTGGCGATAAAATTTGAAAAAAAAACTTGTTAATTATGAGCGATTTTGATTGTTAGCCAATACAAATAAACAGTTTAATGGTTTGTAGTAAATTTTATTAAATAAAATAACCAATATATATATAATACCTTAACTGATGTTTTTTTATGTAATGGATTTATTGTAATACAGATGTAGTTGGTGTTATAGGTGTTATAGAAGAAGGACGACTCTTGAATGTAGATTAATAAGTTGTGTTTTTATTAGGTTATGTTATTTCATCGTAAAAAATGCATTAAGAAGTTGTCAAATTATATATTTTTCCTTCCAACATCATTTCTGAAATTTCTTAATTTTAAGAATCGTGTTTTTTTAATTAGTTTTAAAAAGTAGTTAAAATCCTTAAAGATTTTTTAAAAATTTAAAAGTTGTGTATTTTCATTATGCAATAAGGTACCTTTTGTAATAATGTGTCTATTTAAAATATAATATATTGTAAATTTGGTACTTTAAATAACTATCGAAAATTTAAAAATTGGGACTGTTCATGTAGTTCTTTAAAAATATTATAAATATGTCATGCCATTAGTTTTTTTTTTATCGTAAAATTTTCAGAAATTTATTAAAATTGTGAAAAAGTTATGTGCAGATACTTGATTACAAATCCTTAGAATATTTTCAAATGACATGTTGTCAACAAATATATTGAGAAGGGTCATTATGTTTGGATAGCAAAACAATTCTAAAATAAAATAATGAAGTTATTAATCTTAATTTTTTTCTACTATATGAAAATGTATAATTTTATTCTTGTTTTTTCTTCGAGTACTCGTCTTAAGCTACCATATAAATTTTGTAAAATGATTAGATTGGAATGTGTTTATTTTAGTTTATTTTTAATTGTTTTCTAGATTCCTAATAATTTAGCTATATAGATAATAAGACATATGTATTATTTAGTATTGACATATTTGTTGTTTTAATACAACCAATCTATAAACATATTAAAATATTTTAACACTACTCTAAAAGGAATTAAATAAATTTAAATTTTTGTTTTAGAAAATGAGTTTTTGTGCGATATCGCACGGGTTCTTTACTTAATTAAACCAATAAAAATCTTAAAAACTAAAATATTTATAAAATTAATGCATTTGTAATTAATATTTAGCTCAAAATTGTAATGAAACTTTAAAGGGACATTCTTTATGTAACAAAAAAATATTAAAATGATATTTATTTAAAGATTAAAAATTAATTTTTTTATATATTTCCGCCCGTAGGGCAGACGAACCACTAATAGAATATATAAGAAACTTAGAACACCTCCAACACAGAGAACGTAGATCTGTCTTCTAAAAAAAGGTTGTTAAAATATTAGCTTTTTTTTGGTTTCTGTGTGTTACACCAAGCTGGAAAAATCCTAAGGGAATGATTGATTTTAGATGAGTTACGTTACTGTTCGCTGATATACCATGATTTTGACTCATTTTTGGTTATGGTATTGATATGTTTTTATTATAATTATCTATGTTTTGGAGCATTTTGTAGTAAAGTGATGATTTAGGTGCCTTATGGAGTTTAAAGAAGAGTTTTACAAGATGACTATGAAGATCCGACATTGAGAGACACATATCGATCGATACACACCTTGTGTAATCGATCGATGACGATTCCGTAGAAGTTGAAGTCGAGATACTCCATCGATCGATGTACACCATGTACCATCGATCGATACAGAGCGTGATGAGCAAGATTTACTAGGTTCTCACCAAATTACAAAATTGCCCCTGACGAGTTTTTAACCTAATTGTACTCCATAATTATAGTTATGCCTATGAGCCCTAGAAAGACATCAAGAAACAAAAAGATATTTTCAGAAAGTTTTTATCTAAGTTCTTGTATTCTATTTCATAGAAATAAAGTATTTTCTTTTCATCTTATTCTTTTGCTATGAATCTCTTGGCTATGTCTGAGTAGATTCATCTGTTATATTTGGGGTTCAAATAATTATGAGGGATTAGCCCCAACTATTGATTGTTGAGTTGTTATATTCATTATCCAAATGAACCCTAATGCTTACTCTAGATTTGCTACCTAGAGTTATAATTATGGAGTGACTAATCTAATAGTTATTTTCCTGAAATCATTTGGCTAAGCCCAGACTCTATTAGGCACGAGCGACAGCCGGTCTAATAGAAATTCTCGGGTGAACACAGTTTCAATTTGATCTGATGCTATATCGATCGATACTCATATAGAGTCATCGATCGACGGCAACATATATCGATCGACACTGTGATAGCAACATCGATCGATACTGTCGGCAATCAGATCAATGGATGAGTCTAATAGCGACAGCTATAGATTTATCTAAGGATTGAAGTTCTCATATATTTGCAAGCAATTCGTTAAGACATCCAAAGATTTATAATCCTGATTTTCTGAATAGTAACCTTGAATCTAACTACTTTCTTTCATTGTTTTCAAACCCAAAACCTATTTTCCTTAGCAACTTACCATTGCTACCAACTTTTATATATTGTTTTAAACATTTTCAACCTAGCTTAACCACTTAGGATTATATCTTTTGTGACTCTAGTTCCTTGTGGATTCGATCCCTAAGTATTACAATTGAACCTCTTATTTGAGAGAGTAAATCACTCCTTAGTGTTAAACATTTGAGTGATATCAAATTAGGCGCCGTTGTCGGGGAACTAAGATCACTATTAGATTTAATCTGATTCGGTCTAGGTTATTTGTTACTTTTTATTTTTCCATCTTTTGACACAAATTTTTTTCTTTTTCTTTTTGTCTCTTTCAGGTACATGCCCAGCAGTACTAGAAGCAACAAGGATAAGCAACTTTTGTACTCAGAAGATCCCAACAATCTGGAACGTAGCATTCGCAAAGACCTACGCTCCACATCGATCGATACCAACACCTCTATATCGACCGATACGCGCTTTCCATTGACGATCAACAACCGTTCGTTGACCAACACCAACACCACCTCATCGATCGACATCAACCACCGTTCGTCGACCGATACCATTCACTTGACATCGATCGATACACCACACCCTACATTGATCGATACTAACCGGTGAGACATGGTAGCGCCTATGATTCTCATACCCGATGAGAATGGAGACCTGCGTGACCAAGATGGTCACCTGCGAAATGCAGCAGGTCAGGAGCTGAATGATCAGAAGGAGATCATTACTGAAGAAGAGACTGCACCCACAGGCATCATTCAACCTGTAGAAGAGACCAGAACTTTGGCTGACTACAACCGTCCGGATCAGTTCTATTCAAACCGATCAGCCATCCTCCCTCCTGCTATTCAGAGAGGAGATTTTGAGCTCAAACCGCAGTACTACACACTTGTAGGACAAATCCCTTTCTGTGGTTTGCCCCATGAGCATCCTATGGACCATCTGAAGAGGTTCAAGGATCTTGTAACCCTAGTCAAAGCAAATGGAGTCCTTCAAGACTATCTTTTCTGCAAGCTTTTCAAGTACTCTCTATCTGGAGAAGCTTTGCAGTGGCTGAGACAACTACCACCAGGTTCCCTTACTACCTGGAGTGACATCACGCACGCCTTCCTGCGTAATTTCTTTGATGATTCACGCACTGAAGACTGGAGGAAGAAAATTGCTACATTCACCCAAGCCCCTGAAGAA
>CAKOAT010999890.1:40050-92383 GCA_932364175.1 Eruca vesicaria subsp. sativa
ACCAGCGAGACTGCCCACACCACGGATTCAACAAAGTGCAACTGCTCTGCACTTTCTACAGAGGCATCAGCCCAGATTTCAAGAGAGCCCTTGATACAGCTAGTGATGGCAACTTCACCACCAGGAATCCTCAGAATGCTATCAAGCTAATTGATAACTTGGCTTCCAGCAACAGCACAAGAAACTCTGTGACGCAGACTACATCATCCCTTGGGAAGGAGTATGTCAATGAAGTTCAAGCACAGCTAGACAACATTCAAAAGCTCCTAAACAAGCAGATCTGTTCAGTGGAAGATTCAGACATTATTGAAGAAGATGTCAACTGGATTAGTGGAGCTGGTTTTCAGAGATCTGGTAACCAAGGAGGATACAGAAACTTCACAGGCCAGAGAAGCAACTTCAACCAGAGTTCTCAGAAGCCCAACAACTTCAGCAACAGCAACCCTAACAACAACAGAAGCTATGGAAGTGCCTTCTACTCAAATCCACACCCACCCACCCAAGATACTAAACTGGAGGAATTGATAGACAAGATACTTGAGAGTCAGCAGAAGCTCGAGGTAAACTTCAATGGAAAGATCGATTCTGTCTACACCACCTTCATCACGAAGATAGATGCTCTCAGCACCCATGTGAAGAAGCTAGAGACCCAAGTGTTTCAGATAGGAGAAGCACTTAAGAAGCAGGAGTTTGCCCACAACCAGAACATCAATGTCATCCTAGATGATGACTTTTGGCAAGAGGTAGTATAAGAGATTCAGAGATCTGATGATGAGAGTGAAAGAGAGTTCGCCTACGACTACTATCGATCGATATCACCAGCTCAACATCGATCGATATCGCCTTCAGTACGTCGATCGATAGACTTTGACGAGTGTCGATCGATGGACTCAGACGAAAACCCTCGCGAGTGAAATTCCGTCAAGATTATGTCTCACGCCGCCTTCGCAGCACATCACCCACATCCGCCCATCCCTATCACCGATCGACATGATGAGCCCAACATCGACCGACACCAAGACCCTGGTATCGACGGACACACTCCAGCCAGTGTCGATCGATACACACTACCCCAACGCCGAGTGCAGCTTCCTAAGATCGACAGTGAACATCTTGACGCTTTCCGGGAGAGATATTACACCACCAGAAACTCTACAACAGCCCTAAAAGAGAAACCCACAGATATTTTTGAGTCCATGGAGATAAAAAAAGAAAATCAGGGAAGAGTTCTCAGAAAAAGGAAAGAGAAGATACCTAAGCCCTATAAAAGAGAAGCTAATGAGAAGGAGTTGTCAAGCTTCAGAAAAAGAGTCCTCAGAACACCTAAAGAGAAACCTTTTGAAGAAGCCTATTTTCACACAAATTGTGGATGTTCTTTAGAGAAACCAAGGAGACAGAAGAAGACATCAGGAGGATGTTTAACCAAGTCAGAGATAGCCTCAAGCAGAAGATAACACTGAAGAAGAAGAGCGATCCAGGGAAGTTCACAATACCATGTTCCATCCAAGGTGTTGAGTCCCCTCGTGCCCTCTGTGACACATGATCTGGAGTTAGCATCTTACCCAAGCTTATGGCAGACCATCTGGGTCTGAAGATAGAGCCTTCTGAAGAAACTTTCATCTTTGTGGATTGTTCTCAACAAAGCTCTGGAGGCATCATTCGCAACCTTGAGGTACAGATTGGAGAAACCCTAATTCCTACAGATTTTCATGTCCTTTCCAACAAGCTTAACTTCAAGACTTCTCTACTACTTGGAAGAGCCTTCTTAGCCACAGTTGGAGCTGTTTGTGACCTACAAACCAACAAGCTCTGCCTAACCCTTATCAACCCTTCCATCCACTACAACCCTGTTCCGGTCATTAAGTTTCCAAGGCCAACAACCTCAACACTCGTAGCCACATGTTTCTGGGCACACGAGTATGATTCTATGGAAGAGTATGAAACCGAATAAGCAGTATCGACCGATGACAACACTTCTCTATCGACCGATATCGTTGCAGAACCATCGACCGACGGCACTACCTGGTCATCGATCGATAGAATATTCCGACGGATCGAAGACGAGTTCCCAGACGCCGATTGCAGCGCAGATGAGTGGGAAAACGATCACTACATGCCCGAGCTAGCTAGTATCACTACTCAGGAGGAGTATGATGAAGATTATGAGGAGGAACGAGCCATAGAGTACCAAATTCTTCGAGAAGATGCAGAACACCCTCCTAACCCGACCTTCCTCCGACGAGCATCGACCGATACGGAACCCTGTCCATCGGTCGATATGCCTCAACCCGATGCGCCCATTGTCTACTCAGTGTCACTAATCGATTTTCTGTTTCCAAAGACCCTTGACGAGTTTCCAGGCAGCGATTTTGATACAGATGATGAGTACGACATAGACAATGCAGAGGAACGAGCCGCCAAGTATAGATCTTTTCGCCTAAACGAAGCAGATGCGACTTTTTCTCTTGCCTTTTCCGCCCATCGACCGATGCAGACCATACACCATCGGCCGATATGCCTCCACCCAAATCGCTCAAACGACGTTTCGAATCAACGAGCGACGAACATTCCTGCGCACAAGTATATGTTCCACACGAGCCACGACACGGAGATTACTCGATTTGAAGCTGAGCGAGCGGTTATCACGAAAGTTTTGCAGTAGATACAGCACCATTACCACCCGCGATCCAACCTGCAGCACCCATATCGATCGGCACGGAGCACAAGCCGTCGACTGACATATTTCGCACACAATCGATCGATGACGATTCCGTAGAAGTTGAAGTCGAGATACTCCATCGATCGATGTACACCATGTACCATCGATCGATACAGAGCGTGATGAGCAAGATTTACTAGGCCGACTTGAAGCCCAAGTTCTCACCAAATTACAAGATTGCCCCTGACGAGTTTTTAACCTAATTGTACTCCATACTTATAGTTATGCCTATGAGCCCTAGAAAGACATCGAGAAACAAAAAGATATTTTCAGAAAGTTTTTATCTAAGTTCTTGTATTCTTATTTATAGCAATAAAGTATTTTCTTTTCATCTTATTCTTTTGCTATGAATCTCTTGACTATGTCTGAGTAGATTCATCTATTAGATTTGGGGTTCAAATAGTTATGAGGGATTAGTCCCAACTATGGATTGTTGAGTTGTTATATTCATTATCCAAATGAACCCTAATGCTTACTCTAGATTTGCTACCTAGAATTATGATTATGGAGTGACTAATCTAATAGTTATTTTCCTGAAATCATTTGGCTAAGCCCAGACTCTATTAGGCACGAGCGACAGCCGGTCTAATAGAAATTCTCGGGTGAACACAGTTTTAATTCGATCTGATGCTATATCGATCGATACTCATATAGAGTCATCGATCGACGGCAACATATATCGATCGACACTGCGATAGCAACATCGATCGATATTGTCGGCAATCAGATCAATGGATGAGTCTAATAGCGACAGCTATAGATTTATCTAAGGATTGAAGTTCTCATATATTTGCAAGCAATTCGTTAAGACATCCATAGATTTATAATCCTGATTTTCTGAATAGTAACCTTGAATCTAACTACTTTCTTTCATTGTTTTCAAACCCAAAACCTATTTTCCTTAGCAACTTACCATTGTTACCAACTTTTATTTATTGTTTTAAACCTTTTTAACCTAGCTTAATCACTTAGGATTATATCTTTTGTGACTCTAATTCCTTGTGGATTCGATCCTTAAGTACTACGCTTGAACCTCTTATTTGAGAGAGTAAATCACTTCTTAGGATTAAACATAGGAGTGATATCAGTCGCGGACCCCACAAAATGTGGTGGCTCATGATTAGTTCATCTTTATTTTACTTTTAAATAAAACGAAAAACAAAAAACTAATAAAATAATTTAAACCAAAATTAGAAATCGTGCTGGTCGAGGAACACGATTGCAAAATACTATGTGCCCTTTTTCTATACTAGGTAAAAACAGAATGAGTACTCTAAGTTCAGGTATGACATAAAATAAAATATAATTTTACTATTTAGTTTTAACAAAATAACAGATATTTTTTTTTTAGGTTTCTAATACTTTCAGATTATTTTTGAAAATTTATATTTTTATAACTATGTTTCTTATTACTAAACGATAATACAAAGTTATAAAGTCTGGTTTTACCGTTTAACTTACACCATAGATATACAAGTTTTCTAGACTCTTCAAATTAAAATAATAAGCAGCTTTGGGACAAAAACATATCTTATTCTTATATGTCGAAATTGCTGTAGGTCTTCTAAATTTATATCATTAGCAGCCAGAACGTTGTGATCTTTACAATTACGAATGGTAACATCCATAGTAGTTTTGATTATATAATTACGACTTAATTCTAATAACTAATATTCAAGAATTAAAATAATTAAGAAAAAAGAGAAAAAAATATGCAAGGATTTTTCAAAAAAAAACTACAGTAATGATATGTAGTTATTATTTTATTAAGAGTTATTTGTCACCAAATTTAAAAAGTCAAAATCCATCCATGTGCCAAGTTTTTCTTTCGTTTTTTGGAATAAATGTGCCAACCCTTTTTTAATAGAAAGATTACTTCGTTTTCTTGGGAGAATTGATGACTTCTTCTCCGTAGGTTACTTCAATAGATAGGTGGATGGATCTAATATTTCGTAGGAAGAGATAACACATACACATGAGACTATTGTTACATGCAATTTAGCTTATACTGTGAACATCACATGAAAGACGTAACGTAGGTAGCACGATGGCGATAGATTTCCCATAACGTATTGTTAGCATTTAGTGCTAAAAATGGAGGACAGTTTTTTCATCATCGACATATATTGGCCAAACATTTAATATTCATTGAAATTATCATTGAGATTTTACAGATTACCTATCCAAACTGTAGCCTCTTACTCTTAACTAGAGTTTGACCCGTACATCCGTATGGATATATTTTTTATTTTATAAATATAACTAAATTTTTCAAATATATAATTTATATTTTATTTTTAATTAAAATTAATTTATAAGTATATTTAATAACCAAATAAATAAATACTCATTTTATATAAAAAATATTTAAAATTTTCGGTAAGATATTGTTAGATTTTCTTCAACAGATTTTGTTATCTTTAAATTGATTTATTATTAATATCCTTATTAATTATTAAGATATTTTGAAAATAATATATATTTGACTGATTAAGTAACAATCAAATATGTCATATTAAATAACTAATGACATGGTCCAAAATAATTTTTAAATAGTAGATAAATTTGGTATTTCTATTTTAATAGAGAAAACTAGATTTTAACCCGCGCTTGAAGAAATTTTTTATGATTAAAAATTTATATAATTGGATTTTGTCTTAATTTAAAGAATATTTTGATATAAAATCAGTTCACCAAAATTTGTGGTGATGATTGTCTTTCATTAGTTTTTAGTTTCAGTTTTTATTTTTAGATTTTGGTTTTTGGTTTTTAGTTTTTAAGTTTCTACTTTTTCATTTTCAAATTTTGGTTTGAGTTTTTAATTTTTAAACCCGCTGAGTTAGTTCGAACTAATATTACCAACAAACAAATCTCAAAGAATCGAACATCTAATTTAAAACTGAAAAGATGATAACAAATTTTAAAAAAAAAAATTGAAATAGTTTATTTTTTAAATAAACAAAGCAAAAAATATAACATGTGTTTTCAGCTTTTGGTTTTGGATTTTAGTTTTTAGATTTGGTTTTTGGTTTTACTTTACATTTTTCTAATCAGTATATTATTTAAGAAAAATAAAATAATAAATTATTTAAAAGTTACCATTGAAATTTATCAAAACAAAGTGATTGTTATTTAAAATAAAAATTATATTAACATGTTTTAAATTACATGATTTAAATAAATGATTAATAATAGATAATTTTGTTTTGTTAAAAATATTAAATACCTTTTGAGTCTGAAAATAATAATTGATTTTTTGATCTTTTATGGTGAAAAGTTTATTCAATGTTTTTGGAGTTTTTTTCTTAATACCAAACCCGAAAACCAAACTATATAATTTGTTCAAAAAATAAAATTAAGCCCAAGAATATATTCCATAAATAACCACTGTTTTAATTTAAGTATAATTAGTAGATTTCCATATTCCATATTTTGATGATATATATTCTTTTAGAACATTCCATATTTGTAGGAGAAAATATGTGTTTTCGGTATACACATAGATACCTGCCGTATTTTGAAGGTAGTTTACATTAAGGTCGTCTCTTTACATTAATTGTGTTGGTTTAATTTAAGTAATATCGTTCAATCAATTATATGACTTATATTATTTGTAGCATTCTAGAAGGGGTCCAAATTTAAATGACAACTTGTATCAGTAGATAAAAAGAATAACTCTATTTTAATAAAGTAGACTAGATTTTGACCCGCGCTTAAAAGCGCGGAAATTTTTTATGATTAAAAATTTATATAAATGGGTTTTTGTCTTAATTTAAAGAATGTTTTGGTATAAAATTAGTTCACCAAAATTTGTGGTGATGATTGTTTTTCATTAGTTTTTAGTTTCAATTTTTATTTTTAGATTTTTTTTATCGACGCCCATTATTTATTGTTTAAGATCAAGTGGTAGTCGGGCCTGAGTCGTTCCGAAGAGACGTTCCGTCCAGCTGGGTCTGATATATATGGGAAAAGAGAGTACCACTGCATTTCGCCTCCTTGACGAGAGAATCCGCACGCACATTCCTGATCATGGGTATGTGGGCGATGTTGAAAGCTGAGAATCGAACTTGTAGACGATGGAAAGCCGAGAATCGAACTTTTAGATTTTGTTTTAGATTTTGATTTTTTGGATTTTAGTTTCTAAGTTTCTATTTTTTATTTTCAGCTTTTGGTTTGAGTTTTTAATTTTTAGATCCGCTGAGTTACTTTGAACTGATATTACCAACAAACAAATCCCAAATAATCTAACATCTAATTTAAAACTGAAAAGATGACAAAAGATTTTTTTTTTTTTAAATTGTAAATAAACAAAAGCAAAAAATGTAACCTGCGTTTTCAACTTTTGGTTTTGGATTTTAGTTTTTAGATTTAGTTTTTGGTTTTGCTTTACATATTTTTTTAAATCAGTAAATTATTTAGGAAAAATAAAAAAATATATTATTTAAAAGTTACCATTGAAATTTATCAAAAAGGGATTATTATTTAAAATAAAAATACATTATCATGTTTTTAAGTACATGATTTAAATAAATGATTAATAATAGACAATTTTCTTTCGTTAAAAATCTTAAATACCTTTTGGTCCTGAAAAAATAATTGATTTTTTGATCCATTAGGTGGAAAGTTTATTCAATGTTTTTTGTAGTTTTTCTTAATATTAAGCCCAAAAACAAAATCATATAATTTATTCTAAAAACAAAAGTAAGCTCAAGACTATATCCCATAAATAACCACCGGTTTAATTTAAGTAATACGGTTCAATTAACTATATGACTTATATTATTTGTAACACTCTAGAAAGGGTCCAAATTTAAATGACAACTTGTATCAGTAGATAAAAATAATGACTCTATTTTAATAGAATAGATTTTGATATAAAATCAGTTCACCAAAATTTGTGGTGATGATTGTTTTTCATTAGTTTTTAGTTTCAGTTTTTATTTTTAGATTTTGGTTTTTGGTTTTAGTTTTTAAGTTTCTACTTTTCATTTTCAGTTTTTGGTTTGGGTTTTTAATTTTTAAACCCGCAGAGTTAGTTTGAACTAATATTACCAACAAATAAATCTCAAATAATCGAACATCTAATTTAAAACTGAAAAGATGATAACAATTTTTTAAAAAAAAAATTGAAATAGTTTATTTTGTAAATAAACAAAGCAAAAAAATATAACATGTGTTTTCAGCTTTTGGTTTTGGATTTTAGCTTTTAGATTTGGTTTTTGGTTTTTGGTTTTGCTTTACATTTTCTTAATCAGTAAATTATTTAAGAAAAATAAAACAATAAATTATTTAAAAGTTACCATTGAAATTTAGCAAAACAAAGTGATTGTTATTTAAAATAAAAAAAAAATATATAAACATGTTTTAAAGTACATGATTTAAATAAATGATTAATAATAGATAATTTTGTTTTGTTAAAAATATTAAATACCTTTTGGGTCTGAAAATAATAATTGATTTTTTGATCTTTTAAGGTGAAAAATTTATTCAATATTTTTGGAGTTTTTTCTTAATACTAAGCCAAAAAACCAAACTATATAATTTGTTCAAAAAATAAAAGTAAGCCCAAGACTATATTACATAAATAACGACTGGTTTAATTTAAGTATAATTAATAGATTTCCATATTCCATATTTTGATGATATATATTATTTTAGAACATTCCATATTTGTAAGAAAAAATATGTGTTTTTGGTATACACATAGATACCTGCCGTATTTTGAAGGTAGTTTACATTAATTGTGTTAGTTTAATTTAAGTAATACGGTTCAATCAATTATATGACTTATATTATTTGTAACATTATAGAAATGGTCCAAATTTAAATGATAACTTGTATTAGTTGATAAAAAGAATGACTCTATTTTAATAGAGTAGATTATGACACTATATTTGACATTACCGTTGTACTAGTTACCTATCAAATATTTAGGGAAATAATATTGTATTTATATTTTTTTAAAATAATTCGAATAGCGAATATGATTAATTATCTAACGATGTTTAATGCTATTTTCTTCTGTCAACAAAAAAACTATTAGAGAAATTACATGGTATAACGTCCAAAAAACTATAATTCAGACCAATTAACCTAAGTTATTGATATGTGATGTGTCATTTATATAATAATGCTCATTTACCTCTGAATGCAACCGACAAAAACTGTAATAAAAATAAAATATATTAATAACTATTGACTGTAAAAGTAGCTCCTGGTTATTTAATATTCACATAACCTCTACAAGTAATTTCATATTTGGAGGGTCAATTTGAATACCCAGAAAGAGGGTATATCCATGGACTGCACCTTTATTTGGGGATTAGTTTGGACCTCTTTATGAACCTAGAATACCCCAGATTAAAAAAGAAAATTTATATTTGGTATATTTGTAGAAATAAAATAGTTTCATTCTCAGATTTGAGCAACCGTATGACCACCAACTATGTTTTTGGAGTAGTTCTGTGGAGGTGAAGACTATTTGTAAAGACTCTAGCAGTGATGGACGGAGAAGCATCACGATTTCCAAAATCCTCAGCGACAATGCCGTAACAGTTCGGTGGCGAGGTGACTGAACTCTTGCCGATTCAACTTCACAACAACGTTTTGTGAAGATACTTTCAACTATTGTAAGTCATGGTTGGTTGCTTCTTATCTCAAAATCTAAAGTAAATTTCTATTCCATTTGTATGTCGTAAATTAGAATATACTCATAGACAGTAGTTTTGGTCTCTTATAAAATATAGTCGTTTTTGTTCTATTTTCAGACATTTTTTGCTTGCCTTTGTATGCTTCCCATTGGTTTACTTATCCATTGGTTTACATGCATTTCATTATGGGTGGTTGAAATGTATTTTGTTATAGGTGCTTGTAAATAAATAAATTTAAGAATTCGTATAGATAGAATAGACTTTTGGATTCTGGTAAATAGAATAGTGTTTGGTCATAACTATAACATTGGGTGCTTGTTCTTGTATGCTTTCATTGATTCACTTATACAATAAATTCATCTATTATATATGCATATCATTATATCTTACATGGTTTCCATTCTACATTTTTTTATAGTATACAATTTATTCCACAATTGCTTTGTTATATGGATCCTAACAAATTATTCTCCGCCTGTGTGTCTCAGGTTACAAAGCGTGATCTTTACTATTTGTAAAATGGAAGGCATGATCTTTACTATTTGTATTATTCTATTCTATTTTGCAAAACTTACAATAGAAACATGATTTTACGGTGAATAAATATAAGTTCTGTCTTGTTATTGTATCATTGATATGAATCTTAGTTTATGTGTATTGATCAAAACTCAGCATTTAAAACTCAACTAGTCTTTGACCCGCGCGCCCGCGCGGATAATTATTATTTTTGCTTATAATTTTTGTTTTATTTTATTTCAAGTGTCATATATTTTAAAATTTTCAACACAATATCAATTGCATATTATTATATTTACTAAATATATTTTCCAATGTAAGTGGTGGTCATATTATTTCGTGTTTATAAACATTGATTGTGTATTTAGTCCTCATAATCTATCGGTTATATAGAAATGTTTATTATTTACTAATTAATAATAAGTAAATTTTTTTACTGATTTTACAGAGACGGAATCTATATTAAGTGATTGGTTGGATTTTATCTCTCTATTTTAGCTTTATTTATTATTAAAGCACTAAACATTACTAATTATGTTGTAATTTTATTTTTCAAAATTAAAACCTACAAAAAAATTCTTTTAATTTTTACCAATCATGTTTTAGCTTTACTTTTAAAGCTACATAAAAAAACTAAAGCGAATTGTATTCTTAAGTATTTTAGGTAAAATCCTTTTATTTTTGTTTTATAAGTTGTAGAAGCTGTAAAATGAAAAAACTATCTATGATATCAAATAAATTAGATAATCATAATAACAAAGTATATGAAAATATTAAATTTATTTTTGGGTGTTTTTAAAAATTATTTAAATATTTTAAATAACATAAATTGTATTTATATATCACATTTTAAATAAAAATAAAATTTGATAATTTATAGAAAAATATTAATACATTTTTAGTTGATAAAATAACTATTTTAAATATACATAACATACTTTACTTTAAAATGTCTACAGGCTATAGCTTACTGGTACAACAGATTTTATTACATCAAAAATCTATAGTAACAGCTTTACCGCTACAACCAACGTATTTACAACTAAATTTTTGTAGTCACATTCGAACCAATCATCACTAATTTATTCTAGTGAATTAAATATTTAATAATTATTTAAGAAGATTTTTTCATAGGGAAAATTCCATATAAATACCCCAACTAAATTCTATTAAGCTTTTTAATACCCAAACTTTTTCACTACCAGTTTAATACTTCAACTAATTATTCTGCCCATTTTAATACACCAACTTTTATAACTGTATCTATTTTAATACTCAAACTTTTTTTATTTTAATTAACAATACTAATAAATTTCAAACGAAATTTTAAAAAATCTCCAAAATCTAAGAAAAAATATTTAAATTTTGTAAGTTTATTTGAAGATTTAAGAAATAAGGTAAACAAACTCCGTAGAAAATTTAATGTTATAAAACAAAAGTTTTTGAAGGAAAAAAATAATCTACTTTTTATTTAAAACAACAAACTAAATTTAATATATAAAACTTAAAAAACTTATTACAAAACTTAAGATTATAAAAAATTTATTTAATTTCGTTACTCAAACATATAAAATTTCATTGGAAACTTATTAGTATTGTTAATTAAAATAAACAAAGTTTGAGTATTAAAATTGATACTGTTATAAAAATTGATGTATTAAAGTGGGCAGAATAATTAGTTGAGGTTTTAAACTGGGTAGTGAAAAAGTTTGGGTATTAAAAAGCTTAATAAAATTTAGTTGGGATATTTATATGGAATTTTCCCTTTTTAATATACAATATGTAAGAGATAGATTCTTAAGTCCATTTTCTAAACCCACGAACAAATCACCAACAAACAAACAAATAAGTGGATTACAACTATAATTTGGGTTATCGCTAAATATATTGATTTGGACTAAAATAATATCTAATTAATAGAAAGCCCACTAAGATTCTATTACTTTTCCGGAAACAAACTGATATGTTACTTCGTAAACAAACGGCCGTGTATTATGGTTTATTAATGTCACAAACGAGTGTATTATACCAATGGCATTCTCTTGTAAATATTTAGAAAAAATTAGGGTTAAGTACTAATTGTACTTCAGTTTTAATAGATTAGATTTTATCATTTCATTAACCACATCCACATAAGTGTAAATTTCACAAAAAAATTGTTAACCACATCCACATGTTTTCTTGATTATAAATTTATTTATTTGATAATTTCACTCTTAACACTCTTTAATTAGTTTATTCTACTTTTTATATTATATAGTATAGTGTTATATCACAAAGTATTATATATTATTTTCAGATTTTAATTTATTTGAAAATATTATAAATAAATATTGTAGTTTATATTTGGGTTTGGGTTTAGTGATTAGGGTTTATTACTTAGAAAATGGAGACTGAAGTTGGGGTCAACATTAATTTACTCCATGCATTGATAAGGAGTTTTTAGATCCTAATTCAAATCAAGGTAGTACTTGAGATTGTCATTCAAATCAAGCTAGTACTTGAGATTGTCAATCCAAAAAATTAAGTCATTTTGAAGCAAAGAGATTACAAGTTAATGTTTAATCTAAATGCAACCAATTTAGTGAAGTAAAATGATTTAAGAACAATACTAAATTGCAATAAATAAATAAATTTTCTTTCAATAAGTGAGAATAAAATCCATGGGATTAAGTATTTGAGTTGGGTGATCAAGTTTCAATCTAAAGCTGACAAGATTTCAATACAAATGTATCGTTAAACCTAAACAACTTAACTAAGCAAGTTCTAGGTTTAGACAAATACTCAATTGCTTAACTAAATTAAATAAAAATGGTCATTGGTTTAAATAATTCAATTAATCATTAAGATTAGGTTTAATAACTATCTAAGGCTTCTTATATACAAAGGTCATTGGCTAAGAAATTTTGGAGCTAAGTAAAGTTGGTTCAGCCATTTCAACATAGACCTTGTGAGCAGACTAAGGTTCAATCCTAGAGTGATCAAGTCTAGAATAACATTAAACACACTCTACCAACAAAAAAACTTTTAGATCTAACACTAAACACCTTAGATCTACATTTAATCACCCTAATCAGCCTAACCCATGAATCTAAGATGGAGCTACTCACTTACAAACATGATTAACCTAACAACAATGGTTGATTGTTGGTTAAACATGATTAGTGATCAAGATTACTCAATAAACTTAAGAAAACAAGATGAAAAGAAGATAAAGTTTTGATCTTTCACCCAATAATTTCTTAATTTTTTAGATAATACAAGATAATGTTCATTGAAGGTCTAACACATATTTATAGTAGCCTAAGATTCGCTACATGGCCGTGACCATCTTTCCTTCCACCGCGACCGAAGCTCGCGGTCATCTTTCTTTCCGCCGCGACCTGCACATCCCGCGACCAAGCCTGCGAAACATCTCTGCCAGTTTCTCGATACTTGATCGTGACCTCCTATTGCCCGTGAAAACAGCCCACGGTACACCTCTTCTCGCCGCGACCCTCTTATCCCGCAAAATATCCCAGCCAATTTCTCGACACTTGATTGCGGCCTCCATGACCCCGCGACACTTGCCCGCGGCGACGCCCTCATTTCGCAGGCGCCTTGAGGTCGCGGTACTAGTCCAGTTTTGCACCATTTCTTGCTCCTTTGAACGCTTTGAATCTCATTTGGCCTCTAAGTTTGATTTGTACTTCTCCATACCTGCCAACACACAAATACAGATGCAATGCAACCTAAACAAACTCTAAATGCATCTAAATGATCGATATAAACACCAAATGAGTGACTGAAATTATGAAATATGCAAGACATCACATATACATATCATATTTTCACCAATACGTACTATGCTATTTAATTTTGTTCCATTCTATTTGGGTTTAGAATTTATATTTTGATTTATGGTTTATATTTGGGTTTAGAGTTTAGTGACTAAGATTTAAGGTTTAGTATTTAGGGGTTTTGGTTGGGGTTGGGATATGGTTTTTTATTGGGGGTTGCGATGCGGTAACTACTTTACATACCTATTTGATAGTTTACATACATTATTTAAAAAATAATAATTATTTTACATACCTCTTTAATAATTTCTTTAACTTGGACTATACCATCTGTTATTCTTTAATTTATTTGTATTTTTATTTGAATAAAATGTCCCAATTTAATAACTTTGTATACTATATGTTCATCAACATAAACATAAATTTCATTATGTTCACTACAAGAAAACACATCTAAAGCTAGGACAGCTTTTCCTAGTTGTTTCCTCGTAAAAGGGGCCTACGAGGAAATAACGAGGAAACGCGTTTCGTCGTGACACGTTTGTCGTAACTCATCTTTCCTCGTTATTTTCTCGTTATGTAACGAGGAAAATTTTCCTCGTAAATTCGTCTACAGAGTTTCCTTGTAAACGCCTCGTAAGGTTTTCCTCGCTAAAGCCACAAAATATTTTCCTCGTAAATTCCTCGTAATATATTCCTTGTTAAAGCCACATAAGATTTCCTCGTAAGAGCCTCGTAAAAAATTTCCTCGTTGCTTCCACATAAAATTTTCCTCGTAAAATCATTGCAAATTTACGAGAAATTTACTTGGAAACCATCTTTTTCCCTAAATTATAATTAATAATCAAAATATATAAATAATTCTTTTTAAAAAAAAATTAAAATTTAAAATTCAAAATAGAAGAAGAAAATTAATATATATGCATAAATATTTAAATTTAAAATTTATAATACAATAAAAAGAAAAGAAAAAGAGACTACGGGTGTTGCTCGTGAAATTGGCGGACGAAGTTTTCACTCCTCTCTACCTCTTCGTCCTCCACCTGACGGGTTGGATGTCTATGGCTGAGGCTGTGGCAGTGGGTGTGGAATCCATAGTTGTTCCCGTCTGGCACGCAACATCATCTCTAATTGCGAATTTCCAGCCACCAAAATGTCAAGAAAACCCTCGAGCGATCCCATTTGAGCTTGTGTCGTGCTCAAATCAGAATGTGTCGCCTGCAACTCTGAACGTAGCTGAGCAGTCTCATTGTCCCGTTCTTGAGCATAAGACGATGTCGCTCTTGGAATATCGTTCACCGAACCAATCCCACAATACGTCCATTTTTCCTAGAGATGACCTGTAAATAAAATATTAATGCTAGTTAATATAAATATAATAAATAATAATAATAATTAGAAAACAAACTTATCTCCTCGAAAATCCGATCCACGTCAGGTGTGGATAATTCGACGGGTGTCCCATCGGCAGTCTGCTGATTCAGCTGGGTTTGACGCTCCTCAACCCAAGAAATAACCTTGTTGTAGATTCGCTCAGACCGAGGATCTACAAATTTCTCATCCTTGTTCCTATGGGTCCGCTCGAAAAGCTCCTTAAGAGATGGAAAAACTCCCGTCACTTTAGCCTAAAAATGTTTTAAGAAATTAACTAAAAATATATATATATATATATATTAAAAAATTAGTTATTAAAAAATTTAATTACCATATCGAGACGAACTCCGACGTGAGGTTTTTGAATTGAACTGTGGAGCATCTTCGTGTTGCCATACTCATCCTTGGTCAGACGGTTAGCGGAGCATTTGTTGGAGGTTCTGATCGACTCTGGCTGGTTCTAGTAATGGATGAGTCCATCCCACACCGAATATGTGAGGCAAGAGGGTTTCCCCTTCTCATAACCGTCCACCTCATAATCGTCCTTCCAGTTGGAGACCATGTCCAGCAATTGTGCTTTCACCTTCTGCTCAAACTCACGCTTCACCCGCTCGTTCACTCCTATGGACCAACGCCATTTTTGCTGTAACTAAAAAAATATTAGAAATATAATTAGTCCATTAATATTAAAAATTTTAAATCATTTAAACTTTTTACTAATCACTTACATCGAACATTTTGAACCACGTCTTTCTGGTGTGGAGAGGCGTCAATTTCCAGTTTGGAGCTGCATCGGGGAAGTATCCCTTGATACAGTCGGTGACGCTCCGAACAAAATTGTCAACCCCAAACCTGAACAAAAAAAAAGAAATTTAAAGTATTAAATTTGTTAATTATTAATGTTTGTTATAAATGAAAAAATTTAAAATGAAACATACCAGTAAGTGTTGTCTGGTCGGTCGGGATCTAGAACCGGTAAACCCTCTCTGACTGGCTGAGCGAGAAGATCCTCGACGGTGTACATAGCATACAGAGCATCTGGCGGCATCTGCAAATCGGGATGAACCCCGGCCACATTAAAACATTAAAAAAATGAAAACATAAATATATTAGTAACACTTAAAAAAAAACACATTTAAAAAAAAAACATAATATAAATTCCCAAAACTAAACAACCTAATCTAAATTTCCTAAACTAACCACCTAATCTAAATTTCCTAAACATTAAAACCTAAACTAACCACCTAATCTAAATCCCCTAAACCCTAAACCTTAAACTAACCACCTAGTCTAACTATTACCTTAAGAGGAAAAGGAGAGGAGATAACTTGGAATGAGACAAATCGGATTGCTTCCTCGTAAAATCCTAGTCCCATTACGAGAAAACAACGAATCCCGTGTCACCTCACGAGGATTTTACGAGGAAAAGCTTACGTTGACTTTACGAGGAAATAACAAGTCCCGTGTTTTCACTTTACGAGGAAACAAGCTTACGTGGATTTTACGAGGAAATTAGCTTACGTGGACTTTACAAGGAAATCTGCTTACGTGGACTTTACGAGGAAATAACAAGTCCCGAGTTTTCACATTACTAAGATCTTACGAGGAAAGGTGTGTATATCCCTAAAATTCGAAACCACAAACCCTAAACCTCAACTTCCATAACTTATACCTCTACATCTTCCAACCCCAAATCACAACTTTCCAAACTTCCATTTCATTTTCGTAATTAATAAAGTCTTAAAATTATTAATATTGAAAACTCAGATACATCATTGCCATACAACATCATTACATCATTGCCATTTTCGGCATCATTACTAGAAACATCATCATCTTCGTAAAACTCGTCTTCAACAGCTTCGTCCATTGTATGATCCGGGACATCTTCGTATTCACGATTATGCGAATCGATGAGTATGATTTCATCAAGGTACCTCGATTCAATTGGTGTGTTCCTTTTGTAATGGTGGTTTTTGTCCAGCGATTATTCGTCCACGAGGTGTAACTTTGATAATAACTAACAAATTTATTCCTGAGGTTGTCATCCGAGGGTATTGAATGAAGCAAACTTGGTCCGCTTGTGAAGCTAATATGAAAGGCTCGAATTTGTTGTACCTCCGTCCACCATTGACATCAACTACACCGAATTTGTTAATCTGAACACCTCTGTTGACAACGGGGTCGAACTACTCGCACTTGAAGATGACGCATTTCAGCTTCAATAATCCTAGGAATTGAACTTCATAAATCTCTTGCAATATCCCGTAGAAATCTGTTTCGCCTTTCACACATATTCCATAATTACTTGTCGTCCGGGGTCTACCATAGTCATAGGTATGAAAAGTATAGCCTCGTGTGAAATACATTGATGATGGGGTGACCTCTGCAACTGGACCTTGAAGTAATTCGCGAAACCATGCGGGATAAGCGGGATCGTCATAATCAACCTGCAAACAATCACATTTACTTGAAATTAAACTTACAATCAGGGATGTATGCATAAAAATTTAAGTTATAACACATGTTTCCTCAACCACTTGATAAAGTGTTGATCGTTCCTTGTGCTTAACTCAGTTGTCAATATACTTGTGATTGCTTCTTCGACTTGAGTCACAAATTCACTGTAAAATTATGTTATGTTAACTAATCAATTGAGAATATATAAATGTGTATGAACGTGTTTATATGTTTACCTTTCAAAATAACGAATCAATGGATGCTCGCAATTGAGAAGAATATAAATGTGTGCATTATTGACGTCTTCATCACTCGACTACCAAACCTCCTTCAATTTTCCACCCAATCGCCCAATTTGACAAAAGATGTCTGGAACATCTTTTCATATATGTCGGCACGACACCACCATCATCATATCTTCTTGGAGCTCGTTTCCTTGTACATATTTTCGGTGCAAAGTAGTACGATGTGAAATGTGATGTTTCTTCCGTCAAACTTCCCGCAATAATAGAACCTTCAACTTTTGCGAGGTTTTTGGATTTTCCTTTTAACGTTTTCATGGTCCTTTCATACTGATACATCCATCCATAATGTACAGGTCCACGAAGCAACGCTTTATACGGGAGGTGGACAAGTAGGTGCTCCATGACGTCAAAAAATATCGGCGGAAATAGTTTCTCCAAGTTGTACATTAAGATGGGGATGTTCTCATGAAGTTGTTGAACAACATCCTCTTTAAGAGTGTGTGTGCTCAGATCCCTCAAAAATGCTCCAATTTCTTATATATTACAAAAAGTTAAACACATTAGTATAATCATATTTATATGTACATATATAAAAATAAATTAATTAATGTTTGCATATTATATTACTTGCAAGTGCTTCATGTCCTTTTGTTGGTAGTAGCTCCGCAAATGCAAAGGGAAGTAGTCTTTGCATAAAGACATAACAATCATGGTTCTTCATCCCAGAGAACTTTTGACCGTTCTCAACACATCTTGAGAGATTTGAAACATACCCATCAGGTAACTTCACTTCTGAAGCCACCCAGTTGAACAACACTATCTTTTTTTCTGATGACAGTCAGAATATCGGAACTGGAACTTGCCCATTGCTTTTTATATGTAACTCACTTCTTGAGCAGATATCGGGTAAGTCTAACCTCGATTTTAGGTTGTCTTTCATCTTCCCTGGGACCTTCAATGTAGTGTTCATGATGTTCAAAAAAAAGTTCTTCTCTATATGCATCACATCGAGGTTGTGGCGCAAAAGAAGATCTTTCCAATATGGCAACTCCCAAAATATACTCTTCTTGTGCCAATTGTGCTGAACACCATAAGAATATGGCATATTACTGGGAACATGCCAATTAGCACCATGAGGAGATGTTTCTAGTGCACAGTAGTAATCGATTTGTGCTTCAATTTGTTCTCCAGTTAAATATGGAGGAGGAGTGTCACTAATCACCCTTTTGTGTCTGAACAATGTCTTGTTTCTTCGGTATGGGTGGTAAAGTGGAAGAAATCGACGGTGACAATCGAACCAAGTTGTCTTCCTACCATTCTTCAACTAAAACGCATCTGTCATTCCATTACAATATGGACAAGCTAATCTCCCATGTGTAGTCCATCCAGACAACATCCAATATGCAGGAAAGTCACTTATGGTCCACAAAAGCATCGCTCGCATCGTAAAATTCGTTTTCGTTGAACAATCCTATGTCTATACCCCTGTTGACCACAAATCTTTCAACTCTTTTATCAGTGGTTGTAGAAAAACATCGAGAGATCTTTTTGGATGCTTTGGACCATGTATTAATCTGGTCAAGGATAGAAACTCTCCAGTGGCAGGTTGTACGGCGTAAGAAAGACTGGCCATAATGAATATTGTCTCCCAGACATTTCAAATGGACTAAATCCACCAGTGCATAATCCCAGATACACATTCCGGCTATTGCGAGCGAAATGTGGATGTACATTGTTAAAATGTTTCCAAGCTCTTCCGTCTGATGGATGAGTCATCTCCCCATCTGTCTGAGTATGCTCGGCGTGGCATCTCACCCCTCTAGCAGTCTCCTTAGATTTGTACAATCTTTTCAATCTGTCTGTGATTGGTAGGTACCACATCCTTTGGTACGGTACCCTATTCCTTCCTCGTCCTTGCAGTTTGAATAGTGGCTTCTTACTGAATCGACATTCGTCTAACTGCTCATCATCTCCCCAGTAAATCATGCAGTTGACGATGCAAACGTCTATCATCTCCAAGGGCAACCCAAGACTATAAACTAATTTCTGAATCTCATAATAAGATTGAGCAGACACATTTTCTTCTGGAAAATACTCTTTAAAAAAGTCTGCCCATGCATCCATGCAATATTCAGGTAGATTGTGATCGGTTTTAATACTCATCATTCTAGCAGCCAACAAAAATTTAGAGAGACCTTCTCTACAACCATTGTAAATTGGCTCGTTCGCAGCTTCTAACATTTCATAAAACTTTTTTTGCATCTAAGTTAGGTTCTTCAACTTCATCATCATGAGTTACAAATGCATCACCTACCATATCATGAACCCTATCACAATCTACCATTTGTTCCTCCTGGTGATAACTATTTTCATTACGCAAATGATCAACGACCAGTTCATCCTGAAAATTGCTATTACTACTGCTAGCTTCATTACAACTATAATCTTCTCCATGTTGATAGCAAATATAGTATTGTGGCATGAAACCTCTTTTTATTAAATTCTTCCAAACATTTTCACGAGGGTCTAATTTTGTATTGTTGCATTTCCGACAAGGACAGAACATCTTACTGATTTCCTGCGTGAGCGGTGTAGAATCTGATTGATGCATAAATGTCTCCAACCCTTGGAGAAATTCTTTCGTCACTCTCTCGTTATTATCTATGTGTGTATACATCCACCTCCGTAACTCAAAAATATTTACAGAACCAGATATTTTTTTTCTTTCAAGCTTATAGCTGATTGTTTTTTGGTGTGTTTGAAAGGAATCACAAATGGTCGTATTTATAGAAATTTTTGATTTGGTAGATAGATATTTACTAGAAATTTACAAAAAAAAGAAGGTACAATACACGTTTTAAATTTAAAATAGACGAAGCCTCGCTATTTTCTCGCTGAATCATATTTCCTTGTAAACTCCTAATTAAACTTAACTAGGAGTTTACGAGGAAACCAGAAAAGACACATAGTTTCTTGTAATAGTACTAAGACTTTACGAGGAAACATTTTTCTCGTGACTTTACGAGGAAACTAAGTGGAACCAATGTTTACTCGTAAATTCTCGTAATGTCGTCGTAACTTTACAAAGAAACATTTTCTTAGTTAATTTTTCTAATTAAAAAAAACATTTTTTTGTAGTGGTTATACTTACATAAATTCCATACTATATGAATAATCGTACGGTAAAGAAGTGTGTGATGTGGACTTTATTACGTGATGGACTGTAAATAATTGTTTTTCATTTCTGTACATGGAAACAATCAAAGACGTCGTTGGAATTTTCCTTTTCACCGGATACTTTGTTCAAAGAAAATGTATAACCGGCTCATATGTGATATAAATCTTATATATTAAAACAGAAGTCATGACTTGACTTCATGTGTGATTTTTTAAAAAATAGACTATTACTATAAGAACATGTTACATTAACTTTCTAATAATCTTATCATTATTATATCTTATGAAAAATCATATCTATAATAAAAAAGATACGCTTAACAATTTGATTTTGGTCAATTACCCCACACCTTCCAACTTAGTCACGCAAAATATGTCAATAGATATAAGTTTAGTAATCTTCTATTATTTCTAAGGAAATATGTCAATAATAGTTAAATGCATCCACAATATATTAACAAAAATCACAGAATCGTAATATGGAATATTTATATACCCTAACAAAATTTACACGCTATATATACTAGATAAATCTATTTCGATGTAAATTTTTAAAATTATATTGTTTTAAAAAAAAAGAAATTGTTTAAAAAGTTCTTTTTAATAAATTATTTATAATTAATTTATGAAGCTATAAGTTTAGTTTTTAGCAAAAATTTCTTTGAAGTTTATATTATCTTTGCAAAATTAAAGTATACTAATATTTAATCAAGCTCTATTTATATTACTTTATCTAAAAAAGAAATATTAATCTAACAAACAATAAAATATAGAAGAAGAAACAAACACATGTTTGAAAAACATGTATAATATAGAAAATTTGAAACAATCTATTTGATTAAAACACGTATTATATAATATTATTATGTTTGAAAAACATTTACTATACATATCGTAAATATGTGATTACTATAATATATACCAATTTACAAGTGAAAACAAAATGTTTATATAACTAACTATAAATGAAAACAAACATTCGCGCGGTTGCGGGGGTCAAAATCTAGTAGTAGATTATTAATTATGTCAAAATCAATATTATATACTTAATTTTCTTTTCTATTTTAGTTATTCAGTAAATTAATCCAAACTATTAAAATCTGACTTAATTAAAACAAACTCATAGTACATAATCATCATAAATTATAACTGAATGCGAAATATTCAACCCAAACCAAACTTAATACTTGAAATGTCCAGACCCAGTCCTAGCTACGACGATTCTTGTAATGGAAAAATATGTACAAAATTTCTATCAGTTTAATGCTTTCCTTTCGAATACAAATTTTACCACGCAAAAAATATATATATATATAAGCAATTTCTTGACGCAAAAGAGAGAAATTTCTTGTTTAAAGCTTTTTGAAATTCTTCTCTGCCTCCTTTTCTTCTCTTTGTTAATGGGTAGTGGAAAATCACTGCTGGTGCTCGTCTTCTTCTGACCATCCTTGTCCGGACTCAGAGAACAAAGACAAAAGAGTTTGTATTCCGAGGTTTTAGTGGAAGCCAATCGGAGATTCGGATGGAAGGAGATGCCACGGTCACACCTGATGGGCTCTTGAGGCTCACTGATCAAAAACCAAACACCATCGTTACAACTTTTTACCGGAAGGCGGTGAGATTACTGGAGCCGCACAGAAACGTTCGTTCATTTAGCACATGTATTGTCTTTGCAATAAACCCTACAAGCTCCAAAGAAGGAGGCTATGGATTCACCTTTACTCTATCTCCCACCCCGTATGGAAGGAGAGCAGATTCCGGACAGTATATGGGACTTTTCAGCGATGTAACCAACGGAAACCCGAGAAATCATGTTTTCGCGGTGGAATTTGACACTGTGCAAGGGTTCGACGATGGTTATCACAGAATGGGGAGTCATATTGGGGTAAATTTCAACAGTCTCGCATCGGAATTTGAAGGACCTGTTCTGTTTTACAAAAATGACCGAAGGGAAGAGTTTTTACTCCAAACAGGAGAACCCATCAAAGCGGATATAACCTATGACGGATTCACCAAATTACTGAACGTAACGGTCTACCCTGCCGAAATTTCTCCTAGTCCGGTTAGGCCATCGATCTCTGTACCAGTTCCAAAGTTGTCTCGGATCATTGAAGAAGAGATGTATGTCGGTTTCACGGCAGCAACGGGAGATGGTGAACGTTCAAGTGCACATGATGTCATGGGATGGAGTTTTAAAAGTGGCGGAGAACATCCAGTGGCGGCAACTAAGCTCAATCTCTCCGAGCTTCCTCATCCACCTACGAATACGGCAGAGAAGAGCGGTTACAGTTCAGATAAAATTGGTCTGATTGCATTTGCGGCTATATCGGGCGCTGCGCTGATTGTGGCATTTGTGATCTACAGGAAGAAGCGAGGAGAGACTCTAGAAGATTGGGAAGTGACCCACCCCCACAGAATGAGTTACAGAGATCTGGATTCTGCAACTGATGGCTTCAGCGAGGAGCGGATTATCGGATCAGGAGGCTTTGGAACGGTATTCAGAGGAAGCCTCTCTTCATCTCTGTCTGATCAAATCGCCGTCAAGAAGATAACAGAGGGCAGCGAGCAGGGTATAAGAGAATTTGTTGCAGAGATCGAGAGCCTAGGAAGATTAAGCCATAGGAATCTAGTCAACCTTCGAGGATGGTGCAAACGTAAAACAAGCCTCTTATTGGTTTACGATTTTATCCCCAACGGCTCTCTTGACTCCTTGCTCCACAGTGTACCCGGCACCGTTCTGTCATGGACCATGCGTCTTCACATCGCTAAGGGAATCGCGTCTTGTTTGCTTTATCTCCACGAGGAATGTGAACATGTGGTGATACACCGTGACATTAAGGCTAGCAATGTCTTGATAGACGAGGATATGAACCCTAGATTGGGAGATTTCGGGCTTGCCCGGCTTTACAAGCGCGGTTCACAATCACACACCACCGTGATCGTTGGCACACCTGCATATATGGCCCCCGAACTCACAAGCAACGGACACCCTTCTTCTGCCTCTGATGTATATGCATTCGGAGTCCTACTTTTAGAAATGATATCAGGTGTGAGCCCTACCCAATGCATTAACTTTAAGCTGCCAATTTGGATCATGGCGCTCTACTCTAGGGGTGAAATTCTGCATTCCGTTGACGAGAGGCTCGAAGCATGTTACGATACCGAAGAGGCCAGGGAAGCCCTCCTGGTGGGGCTGCTTTGCTGCCACATGAGGCCCGAGTGTCGACCATCTATCGGGTTAGTTCTTAGCTATTTAAATTCAGAAGAAAGTGTACCTAACATCAACGAAACTTGGGGAATTTCTGCTTTCTCAACCACCTCACTCGCACCCTTCTCACTCACTAAGACGTCTTCATGTTCTGCACAAACTGGGTAGTGCTTTGGTTGGAACCTGATAACAATAATAATAATAATCTTATACTGAATATTTTTATCGTTTGCCTTTTTTATGTAATACTAAGTCTTTTTTTTTTACTTGTTATCGTTTGTTAATCTCTTGCATTGATGATACTTCTCTTTACCACTCTAGAATTAGAATTTAACTTGTTTGGAATTAACAAGTTTGAAACTTAAGCTTTGTAGTTTAGCTTAGGAATTTTCTTGAATTCTTATTGTTTTTTTTCTTGCAATTCTTCTTTTGTGATAACCGTACCTAGCTGTACCTTATGCTTGTGATTAATTAGATAACCAAATATTTTATTACATCATTGATGAGACACGAGCCAAGTATTGTTTGAATGATAAAAATAATTTTATTGAGGTAAAATAAGAAGCAATTAGGTACAAAATAACTTCTGAGTGTCTTTAATTACAAAATTTTATCTCATATTTTAACATTGCAAGCTTCTTATGTATTATTTACTTGTAGAATTTAGGAAAACTTAATTATTAAGGTTTACAAGTCCAATCGCAGTAACATGTTCTTGGAGTCTCACATTTGCATTTAAGTCCTTCTCTCTTAGCCATGCGTGGATGCTTTTTTGCTTTGGCAAGACATGCAGAGGGATTGCAATTCAGAAGTTCTTCCACGGCATAACAAGCATTTGCACTCACATCTAGTATATCAAAATTTTGTTGCAAACAATAAATTATATGTATGTTAACCCAAACAGCAGAACCCTTTCTTTTTCTCTTATTCCCATCAAACTCTAAAAGCAGATAAATTTATATTACCTTGAACATTGCTGAGGATGAGTACTATGAAAACACAAGAAACCATGAAAATAATACTAAACCTCATAATTCAGTATAGATTATATTTTTTTATCTCTTGCACAAATTCAGAGTTTATTTATTGAAATAATAAATAGGGGCTGCTAATTGTTGTTGTTGACCCGCTTGATAAATATATGCAACAAATCTAAATATAGCTCCTTCTTTTTCTGAACAAATTCTGAATATAGCTATATGTACAAACAAGAATAGAAAAGGAAAAGAGTAGGACCAATTCAACGAAATTGAACACTCTTTTTGAAAAATAAAACATTTTCTCGTTTTTAATTTTCCTTACTATTTAAAGAAAAATAATATTATAGTTGAATAATTCCACACAAGTTTATATGAAAATATAGAATTAATCAAAATACTATGTGCTCATGTAACATCTACTAAAACTAGAACGCTGATATAGAATAGTTAAATAACAAGTATCTGGTAATTGCTTTTTAGCATGCATGATAAATATCAATGTTCGAAAATTGCTTTAGCCTAACGTGTGCGTTCGACCAAGGTGTAGCGCCTAATCAATTAACCGAAGATCATACAAAAATTAATTTGGAATCATTCTTATATTTAGGAATATATAGTTTTACTTTTTATATAATTTCAAAATAGGTCACTTGGGAAGTGGTTATGCGCGTTTTAATTAAACAACTTAATTCAGATCCGCTTTCTCAGAGAGCGATATACTTTTCCTTTTATATATTTTTATATATTTAATTTTTATATTTATGTTTTTCTTTGTAACTATATTTGTATTAGTATTTGGAATGATTTGTGCTTTTCTTTGTAATCATAATTGTGTAATTTTTTTCGAAAATCATTACTAAGAAAATGTTGATAATTGTATTAAATTAGTGATGTTGCATAACTATATACTTGTGCCATAGTTATTTCACACATTATTTATATTTTAATTGTAAATAGATATTAATTTTTAAATAACAGAATATAGTTACAATTTTGTTGATTAATCAAATAGTTATTAAATTGATAAAATTAAATTAATGTTTTTAATTAAAGTTTCGTGATTTGATTTCATATATAATCAAAATATCCTTATTATTACACATAATAGTACATCAATCAAAAAATATTACACATTATAATATGTCATGGAATTTAAAAATGGATATTGTAAATCAAGGCCTATGGCCCAATCAATATCATTAAAAGAGAAACATTCTAGATGATTGGTTGAACTGTAGCTGTAAAAGTTTTACTGTATAAATTAGTCTGTAGAGTTTTTTGATTTAGCTGTAAGAGATGTAGCTTTAAAATTATCTACAGCAAAAAAGATGTAGTTTTAGAAAAAAAAGATTTTACAGCAATTTTTTTAGTTTTTGGTTGTAGCTTTAAAAAATAAGATAAAGCATGATTGGTGATTTAAGTGCTGTAAATAAAAAATAAAGCTAAAATCAGCACTTACAACCCAACCAATCACCCCCATTCTCTTTAATGAATGATTTACTTTTTTCAAATTTATCCTTAATCTTATGAACAAATTAATTTTTCATTAATGGTAATTTTTTCTTTTCTTTTTGGGTCTAAAAACTATATACTAATAGATTTCATTAGTGGGCTCCTCACTTTTTAATAATATCTGAAATTTTCCTTAAAAATAAACACATCCACCTTAATTGGCGTAGTTAGAGCTGAAAATTTTGATATCAGCCCGTGAGTCTTGCCCCGTTTGACCCGCCACGGAAAGTGTCGATCGATTTAAAAAAATTAAGTTGCGGGTATGGATGCGGATCAAATGTATTTTACGCGGAACGGATGTGGATTGTTCTAATTTCAATTTTGTTAAAATAATTATTATATTTTAAATATCAAAATTTTAAATAAAAATATACTATTTAATAATAAAAATAGTTTTATTATTTAGTAATTATCTGCGGGTTCCGCGGCTTACCTGTAAAATTAAGTGGGATGGATGCAGATAAAATATATTTTCTTTGCTGGTCAGGCGGGTCAGGCAAGGCGAGTTTGACCCGCTTCCCAGTACCAGACGTAGTTAATTGATACTATTTCACAATTACATATAATACATTTACATAGATACTGATGATAACAATAAATTAAAATATGCATTAATTTTAAAAAATTATATTAGATAGTGACATTTTATATCATCAAAACAAAATACTAATCGATCTATCTGTACATAAAAGAACAAAATGGTACATGCGCTTTTTATGCGCGGGTCCAAAATCTAGTTTTTTTTTTTATTTCCGACAAAACACTCATGTGAGTTGCTTTGTCTTGTTAAAAAAAAAAAAGAACTCCAAGATATTCACCTTTTAAAAAAGTTGTTTTTATATTTATGTTTTTTTGTAATCATATTTTTTTATGTTAAATTAAATTAATGTTTTTTGTAACTATATTAAATATATCAAATTGAAACGTGAATGTTATGTTAACTAATCTATTAAAAAAGATAACTAATTATATTAGACTAATTATTTACAAATTGGTCATGATCTGATTTAATAAAACAAATTTAAATTATTTAGTATATGATTGCTCAAATTTGGTACGCATTTTTGTTTAGAAACTTGGTACGCATTTTTGTTAAAATAATTATTATATTTGAAATATCAAAAATTTAAATAAAAATATAATATTTAATAATAAAAATAATTTTATTATTTAGTAATTATCTGCGGGTTCCGCGGCTTACCTGTAAAATTAAGTGGGATGGATGCAGATAAAATATATTTTCTTTGCTGGTCAGGCGGGTCTGGCGGGTCAGACGGGTCAGGCAAGACGAGTTTGACCCGCTTCCCAGCACCAGACGTAGTTAATTGATACTATTTCACAATTACATATAATACATTTACATAGATATTGATGATAACAAAAAATTAAAATATGCATTAATTTAAAAAAAAATATATTAGATAGTGACATTTTATATCATCAAAACAAAATACTAATCGATCTATCTGTACATAAAAGAACAAAATGGTACCTGCGCTTTTTATTCGCGGGTCCAAAATCTAGTTTGTTTTTCTATTTTCCGACAAAACACTCATGTGAGTTGCTTTGTCTTGTTAAAAAAAAAAGAACTCCAAGATATTCACCTTTTAATAAATTATTTTTTTATTTATATTTTTTTGTAATCATATTTTTGTTTTATGTTAAATTAATTTAATGTTTTTTGTAACTATATTAAATATATCAAATTGAAACGTGAATGTTATGTTAACTAATCTATAAAAAAAGATAACTAATTATATTAGACTAATTATTTACCAATTGGTCATGATCTGATTTAATAAAACAAATTTAAATAATTTAGTATATGATTGCTCAAAAAAGTTATTATATGATTTGAAATACTAATATAGACAATAAAATTCGTTTTAACTATATTGTTATCAGTATTATTATTAAAACTGTGTTAAAGCTGTTTCATATGGTCTCAAATCACAGTTCTCTTTATATATATGGTCTGTAAACAAAAAGAAAGAGTGATATTGAAAGAAAAATAATGACATTAGAGCATGATTATCCTAAAAACCCATTAAAGGATTTTTAGCTGTTTTTTAATATTATTAGGTAATAAATGTGAGTTTAAGAGGCTTAATTAAGAGACCCAAACATCTATATGGTCTAATGAAAATTTCTTAATTAAAAATTCTTTAAAAAAAAAAGTTAATAAATTTTTTTCATTAAACTTAAATTTTTTGATTAAATAAACCATAGGAAAACATAATATTTTAAACATAGTTTTTGTAAATAAAAATATTAAAACAAAGATTAGTAAAATATGAAATTATTGAACTTCAGATTATTGGGTCCTGAGAATTGTGGAAACAAAGTGAAAGTTAAATATAGATATACAAAAAATATAGTTACGGGAAACATGTGATTTTATAAAGTATAAACCCAACATTTATTGATATCAAAAAGTAGACATGAATAAAAAATAATTGGACTGAATCTTTATCAACTGGTTATGCTGTTGTTTTAATACAATAGATAGGAATATATAGTTTTATTTTGAATATAGTTTTAGTACATTTTCTTTATAAAAATCCATATAATTTTATTTACAAAGAAATAAATAAGGAAAAATATTCAACATTATACTAACGCATTTAGGAAAATATTTTTGTGCTGAAATTATTTTTCGAATACAAATTTCAAAATTTTTAATATATCTTATTTACCATCTATAGTGACTGACTTAGAGCTTAACTGGTAGATCATTAGTATAAATAATACTATTGGTGATAATGAGAGGAGAAATAATTTTAGAAAAATAAAATGTGTAGAATCTTTTATCAGTTATAGTAAAAAATAATTATTTTCTCTCTTCCGACAACTCTTGTCATACAAGATATATACATATATTGGTCCTATATATAATATATGAGTTAGGTTTTAGGTTATATTATAAGAATAATAAAATATTGGTGATTAAAAAGGAATACATAGATATAAAAGGTAGAAATCCAATAATGCAAATTATCAAATTATGTTTGTATAAGGAATGGAATTTCTCTGTTTTCTAACACACAATAAATATTAAAGCATAAAAAGCTAATGGAATCTAATCCTAGCTGACTTGTCGAGAGACAACGTATTGCTGCCAGGTTAACACACCAATATCAATTTCTCCAACCATTTGTCGTTCCAGGGTGCCATTACTCAAAGTTAGGTGTACATGCATCGAAGAGTACTATCACTCTGAGGAGAAAAGAAATTTGCATGTTATTAAAATACTGCAAACATCGATCTAATTATAATGTTACTGAAAATTGCATCTTACTAAATACTACAAACATATGCTTATAATATTGTCTTCAAAAAACAATTGTAGTTTGCAACGACGCTGTATCGGGTTTTTAAACCCGACCCGGACAGTGAACCGGACAACTTACCGGGTCACTGTGTTACTGGGTCGACCGCGGATGAACCGTAGATTAATAAATGAAACTTTATTAATTATTATATAATAATTAATAATATATTAGCTATGCAAATAAAAATATATAAATTAAAGTTAAATATTTTCTAAATGTTCTTAGAACATAAAATGTATAAATATACAAAATATCAAAAACTAGTTTAGACTTTTTTTTATAACAAGTTAAGAGGAATGACATCTAAAACAAATCAAGATATAATAAAGACATCTAAAACATAGATAATAGAACTTATAACATGTAGTATGACAGATTTATGATAAACAAAACAATCAAAAACCAAAAAAGAAGAAGAAGAGCAAATGATATACAAAGTAGATTTGCAGAAGTGAGTAGAGAAAAAAAGAAGACGGCAACTAATGACCAAAACGTGAATGACCTAACTTTTAGTTTTGAATTTTAGAATATAAAACAGAGTACTAAAAACATAATTTAAAGTTAAAAACTACAAAAATAAAAATAAAAGTTTATTTATTGGTTCAACCACTGGTTTAACCGGTATCGGGTTTTGGGTTTTAGTGGGTTTTTCCGGGTTTTTGCGGATTTTTAAATTTTGGGTTTTTAACAAAACCCGAATCGGATTTATTTTGGGTCACCGGGTTTACCGGTTCAACCGTGGGTCCGGGTCGGGTTTCAAAACACTGTCGCTCGTCATAGTAGATATGGCACATTAGATAAACTTTTTTGCGGTGCTATCTTTTCTTCGAAATCGATAGCGCTTTTGTATTTGCAATAGTAACCTATTTAATAGCGAGTCATTAATGTTATTAGTTATATTTTTTGTTATTATTAATATAATTAAAAATTAAAAAATATATATTTAACTTTTTTTTTATATTCCTGCAAATTAATTAAAATTGATTTATAGATTAAAATTAATTTATAAATTAAAATTGATTTACAACTTATTCATAAATTAAAACTGGTTTACATTTAAAAATAAATCAAAATTGGTTTAAAAGTAAACCGAAAAAAGCTAAACCTAAAAATAAACTTTAACTCCTCCTGCCTCCACCTCCATTGCCACAGAGTTCAGCCGCCACCTCTTCACGGGATCTATCAAAGCCATCTGCTCTCCTCCACCACTTCTCCTTCCCATGTCATTGTCCCACTGTCTTCATCCGCCTACTGAATCTGGCACAACTCCGACTCCGCTCCATCTTCATTATCCACTATTTCTTCTCCCTAAACAACAAAAGTATGTTTCAACCAAAACTGAACCCAGGTTTCTGGGTCACTGTAGTAAGATATGAAAAGAACGTACCTTTTTGGGAATTGAATTGAAGAATGGAAACATAGAGGTTGCGAGAAATGGTGATTTAGAGAGAGGCAGAGACGTCTTGCGTGGTGGTGGTGGTGGTCGGGATGGTGAGCCTTGCTTCTTCTTCGTGGTGGTGGTGATGGTGAGTGATAAACAAAAGACGTGTGGTGGTGGTGATTGAGGAAGAAACAGATTCGAAGGAGAAGAAGAGATTTGATAAAAATCTGGAAAAAAAAAGAGAGATATCGTAACAATGAAAATAGAAAGAGATGTGAGATTTGTGATTGATAGCCATAGGATCAAAATATAATCAATGGCTAAGATTGCTATCCTTGTGTTTAAGAAATTGACCAATGAGAAAGAAGAAAAAAATAAACATTAATTTATGGCCTTTGGATTGAAATCAATCAGTGATCTAATAGAAAACTGTTTCTGTTTGATATAATAATAATTTATACATAAGTATATATATAGAGAGAATCTAAAACAAAACTATAAAATATATATCTCTATAATATTATTTGAGAAGTCACTTTCTTAGGTGTTGCGCTCACGTTAACTCTCACGCTGGTTGATTAGTATGATACCCCTAATGAATTAAAAATATATTTAAATATTATTATTTCCTTTTTAAAATCTTCCAAATAACGATATAAAACAAAAAGGAAATATTTCTAAAATTTACAAAACTATTTAAAAACGAAAAATAAATATATATATATAATATAGTTTCATAAAAAAAGAAAGTTTACAAAATAGTAATATTTAACTTAAATATATTTTTAAATAACATAAATTATACTTTTTAAGTAATTATACTTTATATATATATATATAATATAGTTTCATAAAAAAATATATATATAGTAATAAATATATATATATAATATAGTTTCATAAAAAAAGAAAGTTTACAAAATAGTAATATTTAACTTAAATATATTTTTAAATAACATAAATTATACTTTTTAAGTAATTATACTTTATATATATATATATATATATATATCTTCTTAGATGAAAAACTATTTGTATATAATGTGTTTTCATAAAAACATTTCATACAAATAATCTTGATATTAGAAAAAGAAATATTTTTTCTTAAAAAAAATAATTTATCTATAATATTATTTGAGAAGTCACTTTCTTAGGTGTCGCGCTCACGTTAACTCTCACGCTGGTTGATTACTATGATACCCCTAATGAATTAAAAATATATTTAAATATTATTATTTCCTTTTTAAAATCTTCCAAATAACGATATAAAACAAAAAGGAAATATTTCTAAAATTTACAAAACTATTTAAAAATGCAAAATAAGTATATATATAATATGGTTTCATAAAAAAAGAAAGTTTGCAAAATATTAATATTTAACTTAAATATATTTTTAAATAACATAAATTATACTTTTTAAGTAATTATACTTTATATATATATATATAGATGAAAAAATATTTGTATATAAAGTGTTTTCATAAAAACATTTCATACAAATAATCTTGATATTAGAAAAAGAAATATTTTTTCTTAAAAAAAATAATTTAAACAATAAAATATATATTTTCAAAGTAATTAGTTTTTGTATATATCTATCTATTTTATTAGATGATTACATAAAATAATTAAGTAACATAAACTGATATATGTTTAATTGACAAAAAAAATTATAATTAGTATATTTATTTGATTATAATATCTTACCGTTACAGCAAAAAATATAAATTATATTTTACTTATATAATATAATTTCTCAAAAACAATCACATCTTTACTGCATATTTTAAGAGATATTAAGAAAAAAAAAACTAAAAATAAATTTAATGGTAAATATCTTTTGATCAGATAACTACAAGTCTTTTAAAATATCATAACACTAAAAGATCATAAAATATATATTTTCTTAATAACTTTTTTGATGTTTAATTTTCTGTTTTTATGTTTGTGGAATTTAATATAACCATAATCAAAATACTCAAGAAAATCATAATTCTTTATTTTAAAAATTATTTAAAATAAATTTCAGTTTACCATCCAATCAATCTAAGACATAAATTATTTAAAATTTCTAAACTATTTAATTATTGTAAATATTGATATGTTTTCATAAGCTTCTGAAAATTTATTATTTCTTATGTATGTAATTTAGAATCAGACACTTTAATTTTTATTTTTTTCGTTCTAAGCACAAAAAATACTAAAATACATAATCTTACTAAGATATACTTATATTTCTAAGATAACAACCAACATAAATGTAAATAAAAAAATTAATCAAAAATTTAAGATATTTAGAATAAAAAAGATTATAGTTGAATTCATAGAAATAGATAGAATCCAATATATATATATATATATATATATATATATATATATATATCCAAATGATAAACTAACTAAATATAATATATCTAAAATTATATATAACTAAAATAATATATTTTATTAATATAATTATACATAAAAACTATAAATTAATATAAAAGTTAAAGTAAATATTAATCAAGTATTATAATATATTTATTTTATAAATATTTATGCCCGTGCATGAGCACGGGAAAATCACCTAGTTATTAATATAATCCAAGCACATTGCACAATGATGAGATAAGTTTTCGGAAATAAAACTAGCATGTAAGGATTAGATATCCCTAAACTATGTCATAATAATTAAAACCTTATAATTGCAAGATTATAAAATCTTGTTATTATACGATCTCATACTTGACACATACATATCTACAGAAAAACGAAACTAGGAATTCTATCTAGTGGGTGCACTACTAAAAATAAAAATAAAAGAAAACATAAGAAGGACTCAAACCTAAATTATTGGGAGTGCACAACCTAAGTTTTACCACTGATCTATCAAATTCTCATTGTTTTATCTCACAAAATTTTGAAACATATATAAAAATTATTAAGGGTGCAAATGCACTCATAGTACATAAGGTGGCTACGCCCCAGTCTACAGAGGCGGAGGCAAAATGTAATAAGTGGAGTTATTTAAAAAACAAATACTTAAGAAAAATTTGTAAAATATTTTTTTTGCGTAAATATTTGTGGTAGGTATGTTTATATAATTTCGTTCATTAGAAATACTTTTTAAAAATAGTAAAATATATAGAAAGAATAATAAATGAGTATGGCAATAAAATATCAAAATTAATCTAAAACTTAGTGAAACTAAATTAAAAAGCATTATATACACTCCTCTTAACTCAAATTCTAAAGTATGGATCTGGTCTACAGAGACCTTACGAAATGTTAAAAGCTTTTTGTTATCTTTACGTACTTTCAAATCAAAACTAACATACACAACTCTATATATTGGCATTGTTCCTTTTACTAATGTTACATCCATATATTTGTTAAAAATTTACACAATTCAACGTGTGGTAATGGATTTTTGTTGTTGTTTGAATCGGTGATTAGAAAACCAGATTGCATGTGATCAACCAGTACTGGAAGTAATATGCATAAAAATACAATGGGCGTCAATAATAAGCATTATCAATATTTTATGTCCAAATTTGACAAAAAAAGATTTGAGCATGTTACTAATTACTGAAAACATATGCTTATAATGTTGTCTTCAAAAAACAATTGTAGTTTGCATCGAAGCCACAAGCACAGATAATAATATATTTATAAATATCACCACTTCAATTAAATACAAAGATATATATATATATATAGAGAAAGAGAGAGAATATAAAACAAAACTATAAAATATATATTATTAATATAATCCAAACGCATTGCACAATGATAATATATTATTAATATATGTTATGGAGCTCACAAATAGTACAAAAGACACAGTGTAAATATTTCTTATTTTGGAATATTTTGACACGGAAATTGAGACAAGGTGGTGGGACCCGCACGTAAGAACTCTCCCTCCACCACCAATAATGTTGCTCTTAGACCAGCTCCAATGGAGGGTCCTTAACAACAATTCTTTAAAAAAAAGTAATATAAAATTATATGGGACCTACTAATTTTAGGTTTATGTGCCATAAAAATCCTTAGCTAAGGATTAAATCTGATGAATTTGTTCACTATTCACGGGTCCCATTGACATGTGGTGACCCGTGATTGGTTAGATTTTTTTTTTTTTTTTAGAAAAAATCTGAAATATTCAAATTTAATCTGAGATGCCCTTTTGCTAAGGATCCCAATGAATCTCACTGTTGGAGATGCTCTTAGTCCTTATAAGCTCTTCTTGTTTTTTCTTGTTTCTATTTTTAATATATATATCAACGTATATTTAATAGTTAAATAATCAAACTGTTATAAAATGTTAGACTATTTTGTGATCCAATTAATGTCCAACACATAAGCTAACTATGAAATGAAGTAGTATCACATTACACAAAATCACAGATAGAAACCCTTTCTACAGTAGAAATCACAACCTTATTCTAAGAAAACGAAAGGAGAAGTTTAATAAAGCAATAGCTAGACAGTGGAAAGAGAGAATCCGGTGACCATGAATGGTAGAACGACCGCTGGAAAAAAAAAAGCTTTATTACGCGAAAGTTGGAGAAGAGAAAAAGGAGAGAATGGGGAGAGAATATCATTTTTTTGGTATATATTAAAAATTCTGAAACATTTTTCACCAATGACAAACATCAAAAATTTTATAGAACTTTAAGTAATATATAAAGAGTTAGAGTCAATCCACTAAATGTTATAAAGAAAAAAAAAAGATCAATCCACTAATCATCCATTAGTATTAAATTGAAACCCAGCCGTTCCCACCTCTTAGCTTCTCCTCTGTAACGCTAAAATTGTGACTAATAAAGCTTTATAGTGCAATCACTATATAATCTATCTCTTCACTTCCAGTTTTTCTGAGGAGAAGAAGAAATACGACATAAACTCTGGATTAAGGTGGTCTCATCTCTCCCACTCTAAATTAGTTTTATAAATCTATATGCAAGCTCTTTGTGTATTTGGATATTGGGTTTTTGGGTGTTTCAATTGATTTTGAATAGACTGATGATTTAACCAAGTCTTACTGTCCTCTCTGGTTTTAATGTAGAAGCTAAATACTTGATTACTGTAGAATTTGATTAGTAATCCTTGTTTTTTTCTCCAATCACTTTCCAGGCTTCTTACGGGTTAAACCAATGGAGGAGTGGGTTACGTTTCAAGTTTTGTGGCGGCTCAGCTTCTACCCACCGGTTGTTTCTTCAGCAAAGTCCGAGACTTTCTGCGATCAGAGCTTCATCAGAGGGAAGCTCGAGGCGTAGAGCTTACAAGGAGTCACAAGAAGCTAGTGCCTTCCCTAATGCTAAAGATCAGCATATTGCTTCTAACAGCTTGCCTGTTGGCTCAGTCGTTGTCGTCACCTTCGGTACGCTGATTGTGTTGGCAACATAGCAACTTAGAAAGTTCCTTTCTTTCTTTCTATTAGTACTAATTTGTTTTATTCAGCTAGCAGTTTTGTGGAAAGTGGTGGAGAAGTTCATGTCTCCAAAGTCTACAAAGACTTTATCTGGTGAAAGCAAGTCTTCTACACAAGGAGTGAAATGGTCAATCAGTGCTGGTACTAATCTGTTTCAAGGGTTTGCTGCAAAGGTTGATAGGGAGAACAAACAGAGGCTTAATGAATTAGCTAAAGAATTAAGGTCCTTCAGAAGTGTTGATATGTCAGGTGCATAATATGATCTTAATTAAACTATCATTACATTACTTGTAGCTGATCATGATATTGGGTGTATAACTTACCTTTGAGTATTATGTTTTAGGATGCAACTTAGGAGATAAAGGGATGTTCTTTCTTGCTGAAAGCCTTGGGTATAAACAGGTCTATAACTCTGCCTCTCTCTTTCACATATGCTATCTGCCAACTTCATTAAAGTCATGATCTTCTTGAGTTGATTGAGTAACCATACCCATATTGTGTGTTCAGACTGTGGAAGAAGTCAGTTTTCCTGCAAATGAGATTACAGCTGCAGGAGTCAAAGCCTTTGATGATGTTCTTCAATCAAATATTATGTTGAAGGTTCTTAACCTCTCTGGAAACCCTATTGGTTATGATTACGTTGAGGCTTGAGGCGTATTGATGGTGCAACGACCAGATTGTTCTACTTCATAAGATAGTTTAGTCAAATTCTGTAACACGCTTTTTAGTATAACCATTTACAAGTACCTACTGCTAAAGTAGTGGTGTCTTTTTTTAATTACCTTGGCCTCTCTCTGTACTTAAGAACCCATCAATTAAACATTTGATGACTTTTTATTACTGTTACTTCTTATTTAATTTTTCTTTTTAGTAAAATATTTTGGTAGCCATTTAACATTGATTTCAATAGTCAATACCAATGGTTTATTTTGCAGGGTAAGTTCAGTGCTTCTCTAAAAGAGATAACTTTAATTGGATTTTCGTTTTCCAACCATCTTAAAGCCAATAAGCTCTCCACCCTAATTATATTTACTATTTTAATTTATAGTGTAATAAATTAGATTTAAATTATATTTTAAATACTTTATTTTTTTAATATATAAGTATAATGTAAAACATCTTATATCATAAAAAGATACAAAATACGCTAGGAGTTTTACTATCGTCTATACCATACTCATCAAATTTAAAACAAGTATTTTTATTAACCAAGCACACTATCTAACTTACCCCATGTAATTTATTAACAAAACAATAATGAATAATACGATAAAAAGTATTTAGGAGTGTTAGTGGGGATTGAATTTATAAAGTTTATTAGAATTTTGAAGTCTAGTGCTATTGATTTATTGATTCTTATATTCTTATTAAAATTTAGTGTTCTTGGTTTGATGCTTTTATAATTCTATTCAAAATCTTTTGTTATTCATAAAGTTTAAATTTTAATAATCTTACAAATTTATTAAAATAAGTGTATTGGAAGTTATATTGTTAATCCTGTAACTCACAACAAAATTTTGAGAATACTACATATATCTTATGCATTCTTAAAATCATTATAATATTTTAATTTCATAGATTTTCACAATATACATAATTCTCTACAATTGTTTCCAAATTTAACACATCTTTCAATTTTAAATCAACAAATTCTATAAAATAATTTAAGTCCCAATAAATTAACGAATCGAGTAAGACCACAAAATACAACTTTATTATATGTTTATATTTTTAATTGGGATGAATAAGTCACTGATTTCAGGTAATTATTGGGTTTCAAATATCAGAAAAACCATATTGGCACATCACAACAACTTAATTCGAGAAACTCATCCGTATATAACTGGTTAAGGAGATTAATGAAGAACCAAGCAACAAATGGTGGAGAGTACAAATTGAGAACTGAAAAAAATTGAAAGCATTCTACAACTTTGCCACAAAAAGAGCTATACTTGCACCACAAAATAAAATCGTCGATGAAATCAATGCTTATACACTTTCCTATACTGATGGAGTCTTACAAAAGTATCTAAGATATTAGAAAATCTCTAAAAACAGAATAAAACATTATATGCTGTTACGATTTTTTTTTGGAATTCCGGATATATATTCACATAGGTTCAGACTTAATCTTGATCTCTGTTATGCTTAGAGAAACATCAATCAGAAAAGGATTATGTAATGGTACACGGCTCATTGTGACTTACTTAGTCGATCGAAATCAGAAATTGTCAGTGGTTTTCACGTTGGTAAAAGACTTCTCCTACATAGAAACAAGTGTCTTATCAAACTATGTTACGCTATGACAATAAATAAGAACTAAGGTCTAAGCTTAAAAGGATTTACCTATATTTACCAAAACCAATTTTTATTCATGGATAATTATGTGATGCTATCTCACGTGTTATTAACAAAACATGAATGACAATTTTACAAGGAAAAGATTCACCTACAGTAAAATTGAAGACAATATTGTATAAAATCCCACCAAAAAAATTGTATAAATAAAATTTCAACAATCTACTATCATATGAAGGTAATAAACAAATATTTTGACATTTATTTAAATATGTTTCTGATTTAACTATTAGCACCATCACCAAGACTTAGGCGTCTATGAAAGGATCATATCTTCACCCTCGCGTTAGAGAACCAAGATCCCAACTTAACTAAGGCCACATACGTATTGTTTTACTATATGATGATACTTAAACATGAATTTAAGATTATAACTGATTTAAAAAGCCGTCAGGGCCTCCATTTCGTACCATTCAAATTACGGACCTCTCTTTAGAATAGTCTCCTCTATATTGTGACAGAAAATGGAGTTTATGTATTGGTTGAACTTTTTTTCATACACACATTTTAAAATTTTGCCTAAGTTATCACTAGCGTTAAAAGATTTTTTTCCGCTCTTTCCAAATCACATCATTCACACAAAGATGGTGTTGTCTTAGCCACATTCATAAATTCTAAAATAATAAAAGATAAACAAATCAACTTAGTAATACGTCAGCAATATTCTCTTAATACTTTGATTAATATTAGGAAAATTGATATTCATCTTTACTCAAGGAATAAGTTTCAGCACCATCAAAGATATGGAGAATATCAAGAACTTCATAGAAATTCATAAAGACACAATCAAAAAGAAAAAATGTCAAACTATAGACTAGTATCAACAAAAGCTCACATTATGGTTTAACAAATACAATGTCTTCAACTAAAACACTTTTATCAGCTTATATGTTTTCTATACTTTACATACATGAATCATGTATATTCATTTCTCCAAAAACAATTCCAAGTAAATTATCCGCGTGTAGTGCGGAAAAAAGATCTAGTATCTCTAATTTACATTAAATGAGCAAATATAGAACACATCACCAGATAATTTAATTAAAGTTAAGGGTCTGATTGGTGATCTTTCAAGAAGCAAGATGAACAAATAGGAAAAGAACATCTATCTATCAATCTATTACTATAAAGTAAGGTTTTCTCTTCAGTGAGAGAGCCACGTCAGATATTCAATATGTTTGACAATTTCGTCTGGGCTTTACACATAATATTGAGCCTAAACCTCTTAAAATCAGCCCGATAAGCATCCGTATTGATTTTGGAACATGATGCCTTTCAGCATCTAGGGTTCCTGCATTACTCCTCCCTCAGCCCCCGTGGATCTTCCGGGCCTCTACGACTGTTGTTTTATTTGAGCTCAACAACCTCTTCGACTTCCTAGAGCTTACCAGTTGAAGATCCATGGCGTTATATATTATCTGCCTTATCCACGAATGAGTACACTATTCGCTTCCACTAAAGCACTTTGATTACTGTTCCAGAATTATTTATGTTAACTGCTATTGGTTACAGGTGTGGAGGATGAAGACCATACTTCTCAGGTAGGTTCTTACATTACTACTAAACAATTTTTTTTATCTTAGAGCTGAAAACTTTTTTTTTTGTTTAGCAATATGAACCTTTGTGCCCACGTATGTGAAAATAACTACTGTCCAAGGTCCAACCCCTTCTTTCGTTTAGTCATGTACTTCTCCAAAGTACAAAGTTGTGAAATAGATGTTCCCATTATCGAGGAGATACGCCATACATGTTCCATCTATCTATTATGCTTCCGTCATGGCATTAGTTTGTTTTGTTTCCATGATCAGGTGGCTAAGCGTTGATGTTTTTTGATCAGGTGGCTAAGCATTGATTGTCATTGCAGGTTTCAACTGAATCACTTTGGTTTACCCCAAAAGAGAGGTACTAGCTTAACTTTTTCAATGAGTGTTATTATCATTAAGCCTTACGCTACAGCCCTTATGCTTCTCTGTTTTATAAGTACTACACTGTGCTCTTTGTTGTCTGAAGGAAAGAAATCTTCTCTCAGGTATATATTTAAATATATGGTTTTCGTTGCCATTTCAAATAGGATTCATATAGTTTTAAGCATACAACGCATATGCTAACTTGAAGGTTCATCACAATTGAACTCTATAATGTCTGAGAGTTCCTCTATAGTTCCATCATCAGGTTCCCTAAGTTTAATCTTTCTCCAAGGTATAAGTATTTTCCCTATTATGGTTTTAAATTCCATTCTCTTTTTATCTATGTAGTACCATATTGAAAATTCTTTGTGATAAGAATCTATCATTCTCGGAATTCAAAAAGTGTCCATATGGCGGAAGGGATGTATAATTTCTGAAGTCATTTTTCCAAGACTATAATCACGTGGTCAGTCGTTACCGTTTCAAGTTTCAACATTGGTCACTCCACTTTGGGTCAGCTTGCATTCAATTACATGCCAGTTAAGTTCAAGTTTCTTTGAGCAAGAGTGTGCACCCAAACAGTGCGTCTCGATGTAGTTATAGAGATTCTGAAATGGACTGAGGAGAAAACAAGCATTTGCATGAGTGTATACTCTAATAATTCTTGCAACTAAACCATGACTTCCTTCTAACCATCGAATGTTCTCTTTTTTTGTGACTAATCGACTGTTCTATAGTAAGCGTTCACATTAACATTTTAACAAATACTAGAGTCTTTGTCCGCGCTACGCGCGGAAAATATGTTAAAATATATTCATTTAAAGATCAAAATCTATTGAAAATGTAATTCCTAAATTTAATTAAGATTTGGTTGGATGTTGTATAACTTGTATTAGGAAACTCAAGTAGATTTTTGTCTTTTTGAATTAAATATTACAAATATGTATTTAAATAACAGTAGTGCTTTATATATGAGAAAGTTTTTGGTTTTTAAAATATTCTGTTAATTAACAAAAAAAATATTTTTTAATGAAAATGACTCCAGATGAAGAGTTTGTGCTGACAATAATAAATAGCATTACATTTTTACTTTTAATAAGTAATTTGAAAACTATGCTAATATAATGAATTAACAAAAAACACAGCATATAGAATAACTCGAAAAATATGAATTATTATTTGTTTAATTTAAATATTTCTTGAATACCAAAATGAATTTTACAAATTTTTGTTCATAAATTGTACCAAAGTAATACCTCTTGGGTTTATTATTTGATCGTCCTCCTATACGAATTTTGATGGGAAGGGCATGTTAATATTGAATTTGAAAGATTTTAAAGATGGTTTGCTCAGGAAATAGTTAAAAAAACAACTTTTGCAGTGCTAAAATAATTTATATAACAACTTATATATTTTACAGTACAAATTAATAAACCTTTGTTTGATGAGCAAATTAATTTAGAAATAATAAAATAGTATTCAGACCATTATGACAAAGAATAAATCAAAGAAAATTACAAAACAATTCAGTAGCCCAAAACACCAGGTGGATAAATAGTAGGAAACTATTTTACAATAGCACCTTTCCAATAACTTTCTCATCAAACAAAGTAGGTCAATAAAATAGAAATTTTTTCATAATATGTAAAAACATTCTACTGATCAGTTTAAAAAGGATTTGGGTAACCTTCAGAATCTAGATGGTGAGTTGGAGATGGTTTCCCTATTCCGTTCAAGATGGTGACTCTTAGTACTGTATGCGATCAATAAGCGTAGACAGTTAAGACAATGAGTTTAGTTATGAACATGAAAGTTGTGTGAATAAAAATACTTCCACTTTAGGGAGATGTAGAAATATTATTATACGATCACATTAAAGACTTGGAAGGTCTACTGTTTTTTTTTTTGGATGTGTGTTTTAGAGAAGAACTAGAGTTTGACCCGCGCATCCGCGCGGGTATTGATTTTTACGTTTTTATAAATTGATATTCATCTTTTATGATTAGTGTTATAAGTTTTAGATATGTCGCCAATAACTAATTGCATACAAAAGAACTGGACTGAATCATGTAATAAGATTATTTTTATCACAAATATCTGAACTCATTTCAGATATATTGGTTATTTTGATATTCTTATGTTCATATACACCAGAATCAAAATCATTAAGACCCAGGGGGACCTATTTCAAACCTTACACATAAATTTATAATATCCAAGCCTGTCTAATTTCAAAACCCAAAAAGTTGATCTCGAAAGAAACAAATTGTATCTGAATGAATATCCGAATGTCCATATCTAACTGATTCTGTAAATAAATTTAAAAAAAAATATTTCTTTATGTTTAGCTAAGTTAAAGGAAATAGAAAGATTTTTTTTATTTATTAAAAGAGTTATATAGAATGAAACATTAAGGGACAATAAATGTAAGAAATATTAATTATTTTAATTTCAATTATTATTTTATTTACGTAAACTATCCTTTGAATTATGTGTTTGGCTACATAATTTTTCACTAACTGGAACCAAACTTTTTAAAACCGGACCGACCCGTTGGTTGGACCAGGTTTGACCATGAACCGATCACGTAACCGGGTCGAATCTAACAACTGTTCGACCATGAACCGGTCAAGTAATCGGATATATTTATCTCAAAGTTATTGGATTTAATAAACACTAATAAGACTATCAAAATTCTATAAACCAACCATATGAACAAAAAAAACAGTATCAATTTTAATTATTTATCATATTTACTAACTTTACTTTTAATTTCTATATCTAAAATATATTAAACCAGATTATTGAACCAGGATTATCCAATCGAACCATATTGAACGGTGACCCAAAATTCTGGTTCAGCTTCCGGTCCGGTTTTAAAAACACTAATTAGAACTAAGATAAAAGAAAGTTTTAGTAAAACAGATTAAAACAAACTCTTAACCATACGCAAAATTATGTTATTTTACATTTTTATTTTTATAATTTTCACAAAGTTAATATTGATTAACTAATAAATAAAAATCTGCAATACTACTTTAATGGTATATAATTAATGATTTGATGTATTGTTAAAGGTAAATATAATTAATGATATGAAATATAATTAATGATGTGAGGTATTGTTAAGGTAATATAATTAATAAAATTATTAATAAAATATTATATTTTTTAATACTGTTATCCATGTTTCCAAACAACTCTCAAATGTACTTCAACTTTAATAATATAAATTACAGGCGTCTTAGGAGGAAAAAGAAGGATTGTATTACCATTTATATTTATCTTATTCTGAAAGCAAAGGACTTGTAAATATGGTAAAAAAATATTCTCAAGAAAATATTGATTTATTTTGGTCAAAGGAAACTGACTATTATTAATAACTTGATTTTGTATATAATTTAGCAACTATAACTAAATATTAGTAAGGAATACTGAGAATTTTTCATTGCAGAAGGGATATGTGATACCAGTTTACAAATAACGCTGAAAAAGCATGCACTCAGCAAAGGAAAAGTGTTCGTCTCAGATCATGCTAATTATAACATAGCAGTTAAAATAGTTTTAACGAACGAGATACTGTTTGCAAGGAATTAAAAAAACTCTGAAAGATGGAAACAAAAGCATGAGTCAACAATAAAACTGGAAAACATAGACTTAAACTGCAATGAACCTTGCAATCTTTGATATGATCAGTGGAAGCTCTACTTTCCACATTTAGGGCCCTTGGATTTCTCTGGCTCAACACTGTCACATGTCCTTTTCATCCCCTCTATTGCAGAATATTCACAGATTTTGGAAGGTTCACACACATCATGTGCAGACAGCAATGTTTCCTCCGATGTTGGAGCAATGGTGTTTTCAACTGAGGCTGGTATAGGTGGCGGAGCATCTGGAGAGAGGATCTTGGTGACAGTTATAGCTTGTGTCTTGCCTGTTAAGTTGTATTCTGAAACTTTCACATGCACCTCATGGTCAACTACTTGGTTTTCATCATCCTAACATTCAAGTAAAACTATGTGAGATTAAATAACTTGACGGTGATGTATAACCCAATGCTTAGTTACCTCAAAGTAGCTATTAGCTAAATCTGATGCATGATTCCTAGTCAACTCACGACCAGCATCACCAAGTATGAAAACAACAGCCTGTCACTTTTGTCATAAATAGATATCTTCGCACAGTACCTGTTATGGAAAATCAGAAGCTAATACCAGAAAAAGCGTAATTGAATATTGAGGCTAGAGCTCATACTTTGCTACACCGGCTACATTAACCTTCCTTTACACATCAGCAATAGTTTTGCACCCAATGCACACAATATAATACAAACCAGAACCATGCACAACATCATCAATCGTTGCCATGTACTTAAAAAGGTATCCTGCGACGGTGTAGAAGCAAGTGATCTAAATATCTAAGCATTTAATAATGAGTAAGAAATATTGTGCTTTAATTGTACCTTCACAGATTCCTGGTTGATGTGGAATAATATCTTCCCTATAGTCAATGTCTCAGGTTTAGTGACAACCTCTGCAATAACCTGCTTAGCAATCTCTAGGTTAGAGTCTAACCTGAGACAAAGTACAAAAGCAATTACTTCAGTCAGTCGCTGCAATGGGGTTAAGTGTGCTTATCACTTTAATTTGTCAAAGAATAAATGTTGAATACAAAAATACTAACCATTTGAAATAATCTATGGGTTGGTTGGACATCATAGTCAATAAAAACCCGTGAGGAGGACATAGAGGTCAGGGCAAGGGTGCTTGTTGTATTATGTAAAACCCATTAAAAATGAGACAATGTGAAGATATATACGTTGTACATAAGTTTTCTGCTTGCAATGTTCACGAGAAAGTAAAAAACATGTGAATGCTGATGGTAATGTTAATAAACTTGTTTATATCTTAAATCCTTATATTGTAGGTAAATTCAAGATCTGAATCAAAAGATACAAAAAAACACCTTAATGATAAGATGATGAATGTACAACAAAAAAGGAAGAGTAATAGTGTTGTTAATCTTAGAGATAAGACAAACAAACAAACCTTTCTCAGAGATCTTGGAAGATACCAATTCAGCTGAAGTTACCATTAACGAAGCTAATTCTAACCACTTTCCTTCTACTATAGACTCCTCAGTTTCTCCACATAGCCTGGTGATCTCTGGCTCTGCAGCCTAGAAGAATAGCTCAACTAGAACTGTTGAATTTTTTATATGCATCGGAAACTGTTGAACGATTACAAACTATTCTAGTCTAATCACTCATTCGTTAACAATCAGATCTTAAATTGAAATGCCTTATAATGGTACCTCAAGACCAGCATCAGTCCAAGTGAGCTGGGAAGTGAATCGGACGACGGCGAGGAATGGATCTTCTTCGGAAGTGGGAACAATCGTCGTCATAGCTTGGCTCTAAGCTCTTCTCTCTCGGCGGCGATGAAGAACAGAAACTTGAGATTATAACTTCTTTCAGCAGCCGTGCAGAGAGTGATGAGAGAGAAGAAGGAAAGAAACCCTAATCTATATTTACCAAATTCCTGAAAATCGCTGGAAAAACTCGAGCTTCAATCCCAAACACAGAAAACCCACAAAAGCTGTTTCCAGATCTAAGATGAATCCGAGGCTAAGGGTATGGCAGAGAGGAAATCAAAGTTAAGCGAAAATTTCATGTTTCAAATTCGGATCGCCGGAACGGAAGCGTCACCTCTGGCCGCTGATTTTTTTTCTTTAAAAAGGATGTGACGTGGCGAAAGCTGAATTCTTATTGGTTGATTAAATTGGCCAACGTGGCATCATTTTCCATGGAGTATATCGCCCTTTTAATATAGTAGAGATATCTCTTGTTGGATCACACAGACAATATTAACTACCTCACTCCACCAGAAATCTAATGTTACTCCAATCTATGAAACAAAACAACCCATCCTTCGTAAGTAATCCTGTTGAGCAGCATGCATCACGAACTCAGAATATTTTTTTGTGCAATGTTAATTATCTACTTAATTAACTTCATTTGGTAACTAAATGTTCTTTTTTAAAAATTCTCTCAAAATTTACCCTATAAATACTAAATGTTTTGAACCAAGTGTTGTCGAAGGTTGAGTCCTCACAAAAAGAGTAAGAAATATGAGGAAACCATAAGAGAAGAAAACAAATACCACATTAAACAACAACATGCCAACAACGTTTTTCATTTATGTTCACAAAAAATTAAAAAAGGTCAAAATAATCAAAATAATGTATGAAGTTAAAAAAACAATAAAAATTAAAGTTAATTACTAAGAAAATAAAAATAAACTAATCTTTCAAATGGCTGAAATTCTACTGAAATAAAAATCAATGAATTTAAATTGAATTAGAATGTGAAATTTTAATTCAAAACAGTAAATATTTTTACTAAAAATGAAAATATGAAAATAATGTTTTTGGATCATAATTTTAGACCGAAAATATATTCTAAATACCCCTAAACAATAAAATAGATGCATTAATCCTTAATACTGTAATCAAGAATATAAGAAAAACATTAAGTTCGAACGTATATAAACATTACAAAAGATAGTAATTGCAAAATTAGAGATTATTTAATGGTAAAAGTAAAATAAGTTGAGAATATCTAGATTATCTTTTTACCCTGGTTTTAACCAAGAATGATATTTTAACTATAGTTAGACTTTCAAATACTATTATGTTTATAATAACAAATAATATATTAAATAATAATAATTTTTTAGAAGTTTAAGTGTATTTAACTCATAAAATATATCATTTACTTTTACATAAGTAAAGAATATATAAATGAGCTATACTTATTATGATTACAAAAATATATAATAAGCTCAAGAAGTTAAAATATAACTAAATTAAATAACATATGTATATATATAAAATAGTAAAAAAGCATAACAAATTTAAATAAAAAACAAATATATAAATTTTCTATAAATATAGTATTAAGTAGATAAATTTTATTTTATTTTTTATTATGTCAAATGGAATAGTATAATATATATGTATATATTATTTTTAATTGTTTTTACTAATTTTGCATTCTCTAAAAATGGAGAATAGTGAAAGTTACTGTCATTTCAATTGAAACCAAGAATATTTATTAAAAATTACAATAAAATTTAAAATTATTTTCATTATTTGTTTGTTTATAATATTGTTTTAATCTATTAAAGTTTTAAATGTTTCATAAAATAATATAAATTCATATAAAATAGTTTTATCATAACTTCCCACCCGTAGGGCGGACTGACCCTAATATAAGAATAAAATTGTAGAAACAAAAAGGAATAGTTGTTTCTTATCAAATTTATCAAGGAATAATTTTGTTTTTCATTTCTCTACCAGAAAAAGAATGAAAGAAAATGAGAAGAAACAATTATTCTTTGTGAATGGTAATTTTATTAGAAATAATAAAAAATTGAATACTCTTCTTCATTTTTGGTCATCATTCAAAGCTTAAGAAAAAAATACGACCCGGGAACAAATAAGGTCGCAAGCAAGTGAGTGAAAAACAGTGAGCAAGATCGAAATTATGTGAGTTGGTTCTCTCTTAAGGTTTCTTTCTAGGTTTTTTTCTGAGTGAAAACCTCAGATGTTCTTAATGCGGCAAAAAGTGATCTAACATACTCTCACAAAATCTGGAGTACTCTTATTTATTCTGATACTCTCAAGAGTGGTGGTTAATGTCGAAAATGTCCATGACAGATTTAATGAATTGTTTAATGAAGAATTCAAAATAATTCTGGAATATCTCTCTCCAAATTATTCTAAATTGATCGATATTCATCGAGCCGTCGTCGAGGAGTTCTTCTTATGGAGTATTAGTCGAGTCCAGTCTTCTCAGAACATTCCCTTGTTCCTCCTTGCATGTTATTGCGATCTCGTCGCTTTTGATTCTGTGTAATAGGGTATGTATTTCAAATCGTCACAGGGATTTCGATTAGATAGAAGACTTCGTATTTGTGTATGAACTATTCGAGGAAGATCGGAAAGTTTGAATGGTCTATTTATTAAGGAATTCGATAATCAACAACCGTATAATTGAATGTCGGGAATCAATGCTTTTTAAATTTTGGTTTTGAATTGAGAAGACTCGAGTCATTGTAACTGGAAATTTCTTATTCACTAATCGGAGATCAGAAAGGAATGAAAGTGTGGATGGTCTGTTTATTACTCAATTGGATAATCAACAAATAATCAACAACTGTATGATTGAATGTCAGGAATGAAAGGACGATTCAATCAAAGAAGATTAGACTTTGGCCGATTACTAATTGACTACTGAAACAACTGTGTAACATGGTGTAACGAAGTATAACTTTGATGGTATAACTGTATAACCAAGTACAACTTTAGGGTTTATTTTTTTTATATTGCAGACAATGAGTCCTTTTTCGACAAACATACACTTTGATTATGATGGACATTATTCAAAGGATGGAGATGATTATGAATGGATTCCAACCGATGGTCGTTTGTATGCTATATATCCTTTAAGACATCATCGTTGGAGGAGATCACTTATTCGATGTTGAAGGAGAAGATATGCAGGAAGATAGAATATATCCGTTTATGAAGAGGCTCAGTTTGGGTTACATCCCATTGGTAGTGGAACCTAAGAGGCAATCATATATTTTGGATGATGAAGATGTGTTTGTTTATCTAACATCAGTGGATAGAGAGAAAAGAAAAAGTATTTTGCATGTGGAGGACATCGAAGAATTGCAAATAGTTCAAATAACCGAGCAACTATCGAGAGTCCTAGAGAGCTCTTGTAGTAGGAACTATTGTGAGCGTGGGAGTGGATATGGAGAAGAAGAGAATGTGGGCACTGGTTTGGAACACGATGAACATCCCCACAAGAAACAGAAGAAGAGTAGGTTATAAGCCTTTCGGTTGCAGTTTTGTTTTGGTGTTTTTATCTTATGGGAACGTTGTGAGGGAATCAATTAGAATTTGTGTGTTGTATAACTAAGTGAAACTTGGTTTCTTTACTAGTATAAATACAATGGAAAAACTGAGTAATAAGTCACTGAAGTACTAAGATGGTTATTTATTGTTAATTATGATTAATCTGAATTATTAAAATTCTATCTTATTGTTTGGTCATATAGGTAATAATTTGTATTTGTGTATTGTATAACTAAGTGAAAATTGTTGTTTTCGTTACTGGTATAACTACGATGGGAATACTGAGTAATATGATTGTAAACTCTCAACTTCTTAATTTAATAAGTCACTGAAGTAATGATATGGTTATTTATTATTAATGTTAAGTTAATTATGATTTGATCAGAAATATTAAAATTACATATAATTACTTGTTCATATAGGAAATACATTGTGTTATCGTAGCCTTTTGGCAAAAATTGACCTCGTTAGATTTGAAAACTTCGTATGGCACGAAATCAAGTTTATGTGTATATGATCGTCTGAGAAATGAATCTAGGAAACATAATTTAATTGGTGTAACCAAAAAAACAGTGATTCAAGTAGAGTATAACCAAGATAAATGGAAATAATTAAAAAGTGCAACTTTGATGTTTTTCGTAAAACTGAAAACTTGGTGAAACTTACTGCGAAAATCGCTGGGATAAATTTTCCCGCCCAGCTTTTCGAATTTTGAATTTCCCTCTTCCCAATTTGCTAAAACCACAAGATCGTTTAATCGAAGTATTAAAGACATTTTTTTGGGTTTACCTCCATTTGTTATCTTCCATTTTCTCTCTCTCAAATCATTCTCTCTCTCTCTCTCATTCCTCTCCTCGAACTCACAGAGAAATCGAGATGTCCACTGCTTCATCTTCCAGGACCGGTGGTCGGACACGAGTACGAACTTCGGGAATACCTATTAAGTGCTGGTGCGGGGTGGGAATCACCGAGCTCATCTCGAAAAGCAAACCAAACCCGTTTCGCGGTTTTATCGGTGTCTCAATGCGGCTTCACTAAGGGTATTATTCGTTTAACTTTTACTTACTCTTGAAAGCTTACGAGTTACGCTTACTAATTACACTTACTCGTTTTGAAAATATCCATTTCGTAGCTTGAGAACGATAATCACGTTTTCAAATGGGTTGATGAAGCTTCACCGATGAGACACAACAGTTGGATTGCCAAGTTCGAATGCTCGAAGAAGAAGTAAAACTTCTCAAAGCAACAATAAGGAGTGAAGGTCCGATGACGAGTTCCAAGATATTTGGAGGTTGTGTTCTTCTTATAGTCTTTTTAGTTCTAGGAATTATGATGTACAATAAGTAATTCTTGGAAAACTTTTATGTTATTGTTATGTTTTTTTTAAGTTAGACAACAATGTAACACCAACGAAATTCAACTTTGTCTTAAGTTTAGAAAGTTGAACAATTGATTAAGTGAAACTATAAAGTTGGAAAATAGAGAGATCGAAAATAGAAAAATAGAGATAGTTTCACCAACATTAACACATAGTTTTCGACATTTAAACAAAGTTGAATCCGACATTAAACATTTACACGAGACCTTCAACCCCATATTTCTGAACACAAGGGTCGCTTTTTAGTAGAGATTGCCTGAATTCCTTAACCTCGAACAAACGCGGATTGAACCTGAAGTCTGCAAATCCACCTTCGGTCTCAAGCCATATTTCAGGAGGACCAAAACAACCTGTATAAGTGATTTTAGTAAAAGTTCTACTCAACTATCACATTTAAAACTAGTCACAGAAACAACACTTACGCATAAATTTCCAGACTCTCCACATCTTAAGGGCCCCAATCACCTGTCTACGACCCCTACCACTCATGTAATCAAGACCATCCCGGAAGGCATAGGCCTGATCGCCGGTCACCATCTGATGGTCACTATTCAGAATAAAGAAAAAGTGGGTCAGTTACAATATATATATATATATATATATATATTAATATAGATATAAATTTTGCTTGGATCATATGTTACTTTATACTCACATGTTGTCCCTTATGTAAAACTACATCCTTGGTCCTGAAGGGGCATCGAGATAGGCTTCCGTGTTGAAGACCACTCCCATTGTATCTACCATATAAGTGTTATTCAACTAAATCAGTTCGTTGCACTTAGTTTCACTTACATCTACAGAGTTATACAAAGTTCTGAAACCAAGATATGCGACTGTTGAGATTACCAACATACCTATGGGATATCTGAGGTCACGCCAGTGCATGCGAGGGATTTCATGGATGCTTTTGAAGTCCAAAAAAGACGACTGTTCAGAGGTTCGATGATGTGGACTTGCGTACAGAGCGAAGCATTTAGTCTGAAGGGAGAGCTAGTTGGCTGGAAACATGA
>CAKOAT010999890.1:92483-109109 GCA_932364175.1 Eruca vesicaria subsp. sativa
AGGCCTCTAAAATTTGGATAATCCCCATCAGTGGTCATCTCCATCTTGTATCCCTACATAAATAAAGTACAAAGATCATGTTTATTACATGTTACAAGGATCAAGTTTTTATTTCTCACGGTTACATGTTTATTACACACTTGAGAGATGATGATATAACACTTACATCTTCATCTGCGAGGATATACTTATAGTAAGTTCCATGGTTGGTAATCTCTTAAGGGTAGATCATGTGTAGTTGCACTCTGAAACGCCAAGACCTGATCTTGGGGTTAAAACTAACCTCGAAAAGCTTATTGTACTCTGCCATCTTCTTTGTTGAGAGATGAGAGAAGAGATGGAGTATTCGCTGAGATGAGAGAAGGGATGAGAGAGGAGATGGAGTAACGGTGAGTGTTTAAATGCAAAATTCTTATAAATGCAAGAGATGTGGCGTATAAAAGAGACTTTTTCACAAGAGAAGTCGTGTTCTTTCGACAAGGCTTTTTCTCAAAATTAATATTATCCTTTTCATTTATTATCCCCTTCACTGCTAGTTGCTATCATTAAATATATGAACTCTAAATATATTCACTAACTATTATCTATTTTGGAAACTGATATTATATCGTTAAGTTTTGTATAGTTTCAAATTTTCATACAATCTAAATTGTTACGATTTTCTTAGTTTCATAAATCTAGCCCGTGATCTCCCCGAGTTTCACTTACGCTTACATATTTATATATATTAAATTTCAGGAGAGGCGATTGTTGCAGTCAGAAAGCGTGTGAGATAAGTTGGAGTAGTTATGCTTTCTCGGGGTTCGAAGTGGAGTTTAAATGCAATGGTTATGATGATATACTACTTAATGACGGTGTAGTGTTGTGGTGTTTAAATGCAAGTGTAATGATTATAAGAGAGACTTCGAAATTAGACATTTTCATGAGAGAAGTCGTGTTCTTTCGAGTAGTCCATCAAATCACCCAACTCCATAATTACAGGTTTTTCTTTAACCTTAATATTACCATTTTCATTTAATATATCCTATACCTACGATTTACATAGTTTCAAAAAATTTATGCAATCTAAATTTTGAATTTTTTCTTAGTTTCACAACAATCTAACTCACTTACTTTCACTTACTTATATAGTTATATATCTTAGTTTCACTTACTTTATATATAGTTATATATCTTATACAAAGTTATAGTTCCAAGAGATGCGAGTGTAGATATTCAGAAGGTGTGTGAGAGAAGTCGTGTCTTCTCGAGGAGTCCATCAAATCACACTTAAATGGACACGCTTCTTTTGATTAGGGTGAGTGGTTCATTAAATTTTAAGGGTTTATCACTTCTACAAACTTGTGATTTCTCTCACCATTAACCGTTTTTTTTATCAGAGTTAGACATGGAAAACGCGAACTTGAATTCTCTCCCTCCTTCAATGCTTCATAAGATTCTCTCTAAAGTAGTAAAGACCGGTATCCGGAACTTTGGTTCTGCAAGGATTGCTTTTCCCGGGTTCAATGAAGTTGGAAGAGATGATCACTTCTATAGATCGGCCAGTCTCATTTACTTCAATGACTGGGCAAACGAGGTCAATGCTATTCGAGCTTTCAAGCTTAAATGCTACCGTTTGGGTAATTCTGAGGCCATCTACCTGAGAGGTATGTACGAGTTCTTCTTCCTCCATTTACTTGATGAAGGAAGGGAAAAAATACATCGTGCTTGTGAGAGAGGGTGCGTGTTGGCACAATTTGTAGATGCTATGCTGAACTTAGCCTTTAGCGTTGATGGTAGAGGAATTTTTCACAACTACCCTGCTTTTACTCGTCAGCATGTTGACGAGATGTTTCAAATCATCACTAGTTGAGAAATCTCAGGAAATTGGGATTACGAAAAACCTCCCATGTTTATATCTGTGGCTGAAAGGATAGATCCTAATGTGCCACATTATTACTGGTGCTCCAACCTAGACCCTCCAATGTTTGTAGTCTTCCTAGATGGATCAAGATTACGATGGAAATTTGTTTCTAGAATTGTGCAGCTTGGTACTTCTGCTATGCCATACACTCGACTGCTTGTGCCTGGCACATTGAAGATTAGTTGGGTGTTTATGACATAGAAATTTTATCTAGTTTTACTAAGTTATTATGTAAATTACTCTTTACAATATGCTCTGTTATTTCTCTAGTTTTATCTGTAAACATTATGTAATTACTTTAGTTATATCTGTAAACTAATCTTTTTTATTTGAACTTCAATAAATATATCAATAACAACACATGTGGCCGAACAATGACATAATAATAAATTGCAATCTAAATGTGGAGTACTCCTAAATGTGCGATTTAGTTCAATTTAGCATAATTTTGTAACTGAGACAGTATCTATTTGTTCAGGTTTTATTACGCTACACAGTTACACCAAAGTTTACGATTACACTAAGTCTTACAAAGGTTTCGGAAGTTATGGAGAAATAGATCTGAATTTTATGGATCGGGTCTGGATGGTCCGCGAAATGGTCCTGGTTGGGTTGTAATTATGTAAGTTTTGTTGGGTCCGTGGTCTTTTGATAAATTTGTAAATGTATTAAATTCTAAATCCAGATAGTTTCGGACAGGAGTATCTCAGATCATTTTTTTTTCCGGACAGGAGTACCTGATCGTTTAATTCTTTTTTTCTCTCATAATTCTGGAGCCAAACTTGGTGTCGGCTTGTTGTGAGTTAAGTAGGCCTTAGTAAACCTTCTTAGATGATCAGAGGGTTATTCGATGAACATGGTACCACACCCGTTCAACAAAGATTAAATTTAAAAAAGGAGTTTCATTTGGTATCTCTAAGAATGAGATTCATTAAACTAAAATATTTTCAAATAACAAAATGATCTCTCATTTAAAATCTTGTATTTTGAAGGTTTTACCAAAAAAATACGTGCGAAAGTGTATGTTATACCAAGTGTCAAGAGTGACATGTTTCACGGGCTCGAAGGATTTTATTAATTATCCGTATACAATATCACATTAGACACTCCAATAATTTTCTTTCTGGCTATATTAATTTCCTAACACACAATAAAAAATTAAAGAAGAAATCTAATTAGAATATAAAAAGCTAATGGAATCTTATCTTAGCTGACTTGTCGAGAGACAATGTATTGCTGCCAGGTTAACACACCAATATCAATTTCTCCAACCATTTGTCGTCCCAGGGTGCCATTACTCAAAGATGTACATGCATCGAAGAGTACTGTCACTCTGAAGAGAAAAGAAAATTGCATGTTATTAAAATACTGCAAACATCTAATTATAATGTTATTGAAAATTGCATGTTACTAAATACTGCATACATATGCTTATAATGTTGTCTTAAAAAAATAATTGTAGTTTGCAACGACGCCATAATCTAAACGCATTGCACAATGATGAGATAAGTTTTCGGAAATAAAACTAGCATGTATATAAGGATTATATATCCTTAAACTATGTCATAAATTAAAACCTTATAATTGCAAGATTATAAAATATTGTTATTATTCGATCTCATATTTGACACGTACGTACCTATAATATAATACCATCTCTACTATAGAGACGACTACTTCTCCTCCTCTCCTCTGGCATAATGTCCAAGTCAAAACAACGCGGATTGAATGTTTGAGACATAAAAAAAAAACTAACGCCAGTGATGCTGAGTGACGCTGAAATTTTCCGCGTCTGTTTTATTTGTTGTTAGCTACCACAGCGTCTGGAAATCAAGTGGATGGTGCTTGACCGGCGTTATTTGTTGCCGTTATGAAAGACTTAATTATTGACGCTGCCGCTCAGAGGTGACGAAACAAACAGAGCTATATATCTATATATACTATTGATTTTTACAGATATATCTATAAGTTTTAAAATCGAAAAACTAACCGATACTGGTTTTTGAAATCGGTCATCAAATTCTAACAAACGAAAATATGAGAAATCAGATCCATACCAAACCAATTAACTTTTCCCACACCAAACGAAAAAATTACAGTTACTTTCATATGTAATTTTACGAATAAGATGCACCTGTCTAAACCAATCCAAAATTTTGCATAACTGAATATAATTTTTTTTTTTTAAAATTAAATCATTCTTAAAAACTTTCAAAACCAAAAACGTCCTAACCCTTACCTGAATAATCGTAGCCGGCGGAGAAACTGAGTAACACGAATCTCAGTTTGGGACCCACACAAAGCATAAACAAGCCTAAAGAAAGAAGAAGGTCTACAACCACCCATCCAAATAAGAGCGTTCTCTAAAGGAGTGTTCCACGACGGCGCATAATAGTTCGAGCTACATCGGTGAGATAAATCAGCTCTTTTTCCAGCGTAATTTTTGAAATCTACAATGGTGTTTTGTGTTAATTCACGGAGCTTGTTATCATCGGCGGCAGCGTCGGCGGTGCCTTCGTGAGTGCGCCGTTGAGCTAAGGCTTGTTTAAGCTCAGGGACGCGTTGGGATCAGTGGCGGAAGATTTGTTCAGCGGGGTCAGTATTAACATAGCTATCTAGTCATTATTAAAAGATGTGCAAAATTAACATTTCAACATTAAACATTGGGTCAATTGTATCTAAACTAGCCATTTTTTCATTTATACTAACAAACTTAACATATAAACCAAAATTATATAAAAATCATAGGTGTCAGTTGACTACTCTCCGCCACTGGATGAAAGCCAGCACGCTGATTTCACTGTAAACGCTTCCCAAGATGAAAGCTTTTCTTTGGAAATCCCTTAGTAATGGATGTACTTTCTACGACTGATTTGATTAACGCAAGAGGAAGGACAGTAGATCAGCGATGTCAAACATGTGGAGGAGAGGCTGAATCGATAAATCATATGCTCTTCGTATGCAGCTTTGCAAGGCATGTATGGGCTCTGTCCGACATTCTGAATCCCTCTGGTGGGTTTGATGTTAGTTCTGCTCTTCGTATGCAGCTTTGCAAGGCATGTATGGGCTCTGTCCGACATTCTGAATCCCTCTGGTGGGTTTGATGTTAGTTCTGTGTTTGCCAACATTAATAATTTGCTCAATTTAAGTTCCCAAAGTCAACTGAGGGTTGAACTTAAACGGTTTTGGCCGCGGTTGTTGTGGAATCTCTGGAAAAGAAGAAACGAGGTGGTATTTGGAGGCAGATGTTGCAGAGCTATGGAGTTGATTCAAAAAGCTAATCAAGTTGCAGAGGAATGGTTTGCAGCGCAAGTTGTGGAGGAAGAATGTTCAAGAGCGGAATTGTTTAAACTCCACTGGGACCAGATTGGGTGATGTGTAATGTTGGAATGGAGTTTTTCAAAAGAAAGGGCCTGGTAAGAAGAGCGTGGGGGCTAAGTAATGAGAGAGGAGTAGTTCTCTACCATAGCAGAAGAGATTTTTCAGGAATCACCAATAGAGAAAGATGCAAAGTTTGTATTTGTGATGTGGGCTTTGGAAAGTATGAGAAGCCGAAGACAATTAAATAGAGGGGCTTTTTTCCATTGCTCAGAATGTCACGAAGTTTGGCTTGGTCAACTCTTATGTGGCGAGAGGTCATCCCTCTTGGCTATTCGAGTTCTTTTTCAATGAAAGCAGGATCCTCTGGATGAGTTCTCGTGTGTGGGAGGAGATATGTGTGAATGGAAGGGTTGACAAAATGTGGAAGAGTGTTTTCCCTGGTGTTGTCTTTGTCCTTTTGTCTCAATATCTTTGTTTTTTTGTGGGTGGAGATGAGTATGAAATAACTTGTTGTAATGTTTTATGATGGCGTTAGGGCCATCTTTAGTCAAATATCTCTCGAGGCAAAAAGAAAAAGAAAAAATCATGGTACACAGCAAAAGGAAAGGTGACCACATCAAAATAAAGAGTGAAGTTACACATTAGACAAATGAGATCTTTCTCACTGTCAAGTCCTGAAGATAATAGCCTACACATGCATGCAATTACAGAAACCAAGACACCCAAATTTACAACTCATAATAACTCCCAACCCCATCAAACATCTTGTAAAAAGAACTCCATCGAACATCTTGTAAAAAGAGATTTATGTAAAATATTAAACTCCCCATTACTTCTACTGATGAGATAGAGACATAAGAAAGAGTTGAACAAAAAAAAAGAGACAGAGAGGTGTAGTTAATTCAACTAAATTTATCCAATGGGCATAACTTTAACCCCAAGTACACGTGTCTTTAGCCTTTGACACATATACATGAATGAAACACCTGCCGAATCTCTTTAAACATTGTCTTTTCCTTAAAGTTTGGTACTGTCTTCTTTCGAGTTGATGGATGAGACTGGGAAGAGCTCAAGGGTTTTTAGTGGTGTCTTTGGACTGTTCAACATCATGTTGCAACATGGAACGAGCGATGATGATGATGAGGAGGGATATGATGGTCGTGGGCCTAAATTCATCATCATCATCCAATCTCGACCATACGATGAGTTTTGACCCGTTATTGATTTTGGCATTAACATATCTTCAGGTCCACTTTTGTTGCGATAATATTCGTTTACCAATTTGCTTTGTATGTCTACTCCAACTCCCTATATTTCCAAAATAGCAATAAAAAGTTATCCTCAACTTTGCGCAGACGTAAACTTCATCATACAACACAAAATTAACAGCTAGGGCAAATAAAAGAACCTGTTATTTGTTTTTTTTTTGTCGGCAAAAGAACTTGTTATTAAACTTATTAACACGTACATTTCTCATTCCGCCAATTTCTACGTAAATAGTCTAATAAGTAGCAAAATATATGATATTCTATAGAGCTTCGAGGCAGTTTAAAATGATCCGGTTATAAGAAAATAATGTTTATATAATATATTAATAAATCAGAGCTTTAGTCTCGTATTTTTTGTTCTTTTATATCGACATACAAGGCCAGTTTTGATCATAAACATTGCGTCCAATATAATTTTACAAGAAAAAAATGTCCAAAAAAAAAATGGGTATTCTTTTTTTTGACGAAACAAAAATGGGTGTACGATTGAGTATATAACATACCTGATGAGACGGACAAATGGGAGAAGGCTGAGGGCAGCAAGCGAAGGACATATGATCATACGGACGATGATGATTAAGATGATGCTGATGGTAAGGATTATGATAATCAATGATGTTATTAAGTGGTTGAGACAACATGGATAACTGTTTTGGTTTGCTTTGTTGGAGCTGGAGATGGTGTTGTTGTTGGTGAAGTTGCTTAGCGAGTTTCTTCCTTAGCTTCTGTCTATCTCTTGCCTTATGGTTCTGAAACCAGTAAAAGACGTTTTTGCCTTCGATACGTCCATAGAAAGCTAAGTGAGCTGTGATCTGCTGTATCTGCACAGCATTAGGCGTCCGTATACCGCTTCGGTACATCTCTTCCAGGATCATTAGTTGCTCCGGCGTCGGGCACCACCTCGTTGAAGCCACTGGACTCATTCTCCGTTCAACAATGTATTCAGGTTTTGTGTATTTGTATGAGGCTATTTATACCCGAAATGAGAAAATATGGTTCGAGCGAAAATGAGAATTTTATTTAATTTTAAAGTGTATTGGAAAGGGACGCAAGCTAGAGAAACAACGGTTTGGAAAAAAAAAAAAAAAACATAAAGAAAGAACATTGTACTGTATTGTTATCCTGTTGTAATGCATTTTACATTGATTCTGCCTCATTCCATATGCTCCAATTTATAGCGTACCTACTCTGCAAATTTGAATATAGTATATATATACAGGGAAATTTCTTTTTGGACAACTATAGTTTTCACTTTCAGGTTTCATTTGTCGGGAGTTTTCACCTTCGTATAAACAGTATACTATATTAATGATGTAAAAATACTCTATATTTCAAAATATATAATGTTTTAGATCAATATACAACCTTTTACTTCAAAAATATTCTTCAATATAGATTGGAAATTATTATACTAATTACAAAATATATTATAAACTCTTGGTTATACAATTTCTAATAAAAAATGACACTTACCAAGAAATATTAACATCTTACATATTGAAATATCAATAATCCTTCTAAACATTATACATTTTGAAACGGAGGGTGTGATAATAAATTAGTATATTAATACAACCACATTTACCTTATATAATCGATTCCCAGGCGAAAAGCGGTTAGGGTCAGAAGGCGATCGTCAAGACGATTGTCTGAACCACCTTTACACTGTAATTTCTCACCGACGAGTGTTGATTACATCACGAGATATATGTTTTCTTTGTCTGGTCTTCCTCTTCTCTTCATGATCTTCAAGGCCCAAACAATATGTTTCATCTTTTATGACAACAATCCAAAGAAAATATTGTCTCTTACAATTCTATTTGCTTTGGAGAGTCAGTCTGTTTGTGTTCAAACTATGGCCAGTCTGTTTGTGTTCATTTGTCTCTCTGCAATAGATTCTCCTAGTTATACCTCCAAACAATTTTTCTGTGTTTTGTTCTTCTCTCTAATGGAGCAGAAGTTCAGATTCTGATAGTGAATTGGTTGTTGATTACTATTTCTCCCAATTTGTTGTAGCAATCTCCAGCATGGACTATGCAGCTATTATCGATTTAAGTGGTAAGTAACTTATCTTTATTGCTTCGCTTTGGAAACAGTTACCATGGAAACCATCATTGATGAAATGTGTTAGAGTCCTAAAGTTAGAAGATAATGGACTTTTTTTGTTTTGATTTCATTGGAGAGAATTTATATATTGGATTCTTAATCAATCAAGATTTCATAAACAAAACTGGGAGTTGTCCATGGAGGTGCAACCACAACGACATTTTAGGTCTACATAATTCGACAGTTATATTGATTATTTGCTGGATATATAGTTATTCATATTAGAAAAGCAATTTATTTGTTGTTTAATGATATTTTTTAAAATCGTTGAAGATTGATGGTTCCAACTTATTACTCTTGAAAAAATCATTATATTGGATTTTCTGGCAACGGAAATCTATAAATCTAAACTAGAAGCTGGCCAATGTTATATAACAAAGAAAACTTCGAAAAATAATTTGTTCTTCTCACATGGATGATATCCAAACATAAGGATCACATGAAGATTTTCAGAAGATAGCTTCTACAGATTTTAATTTGTTTGTTATAGTATTCTCTCTTATTATTAGATTTGGATTTGATTGTACTGTTCTTATCTTAAAGTATGTAATGTTACCTTTTATATACAATTATTTTGCAAATAAATAAAAGATCATTGTTTTATGATGAGGACAAGACGCCTTCATAAAGTTCAAGTAGAAGAAACTTTAAAGAATCACTCTTGTAAAACGATAATTTCACTCTCCATGATAAATTAATAGTTAGATGTCTTTCGACATTATTCAGTTAATAATCTAGGAACTTAAGAAGAGAGAGAAAAAAAGAACAAGTACAAAAATCAAAGAGGAACAATAAAGGTGCATGGGTTCTCGAGGTGGATCATTCAATATAGGGCTTTTTTTTTTATCAAATAGGGCTTCTAAATATTGTACAATTCTCTCATACAATTAACGAAGACATTGACATATCCGTCTCTGTACGAACATGAAAACACAGATATTAATCAGTTTTCTTTACTTTTTTTCTGCTTAAAGACTAGAACAAAAAAAGAAATGATAATTCATATTAACAAATAATACTAGCTTATAGAATTCAACTAAAAATAATAGACGATAAAGATCCACAGAATGTGATCAATCATATCAAGACCTGGAGCGTATAAAAATAGAAAATATTACGTTGTAAGGCAGTTTTAAGTTTTTAATATCAGTATAAGGCAGTTATGACTATTGAGGTAGTTTTTCTTAACTATAGTGTAAATCAATCTTTACTCCTTAACTAACTACATAGAGTGTACAAACGAAGACTTATTCCCACCATTCATCTTTCTCCCATCTTTCCTTTCATTCTCTATTTTCTTAGAAAATTCACATATGATTCTTAAATTTCTTTTCTCAATTTTTTTTTATGAAATCGTTTTCTCCATTACTCGATCTATCTTTTGAGATCTGTGAAGGTACATTTCCAATGTCGGTGTACACCTTATTTAATGTACACATGTTATTTTGTGTACACTTTTTGACATATACACGTGTACATTCAAAATGAACCAATATATGTGAATAAGTTGTGTACATAAGATAGACTGGTGGTTTCTTACTAAACAAATACCAAACTACATAACAATATGCATACAAATAGTTTTGTGTGTTATTCATATCTAATGATTTGAGCTCATTTAGTTTAGTTTCCAATACATTTTATTAGCTTCGAAATTTTGAGGATAAAAATGAAAGCAATAAAAACAAGGATCATTGTGCAATTATGAAGAAGTACTGTAATGAGTAATCAAAGAGTTTGTTGGTTATTTTGTATACACTTTGTGACATGTACACGTGTACTTAAAAAATGAACCAATATATGTGAAGAAGTTGTACACAATTAGGTGGATTGATGGTAGCTTACTAAAAAACAAAATACATAATAAAATAGATCAAGTCAAACTGAATATGGTGTACATGTAAATAGGTGTACACATACGTTGTGCATTTTGTAAAACCTTTGTAATATAAAACCACAATTTTGATGTGCAACAAGCATATTTCGAACATATGTGTACATAAAAGATATATAATATTATACATAACCACGATCGTACACATGTACATAACCACGAATGTACACTTGTGTACACGACCACGATTGTACACATTTACACACATGTACATAATTAAATAGATCAAGTCAAACTGAATATGGTGTACATGTAAATAGGTGTACACATGGGTTGTGCATTTTATAAAACCTTTGTAATATAAAATCACAATTTTGATGTGCAACAAGCATATTTCAAACATATGTGTACATAAAAGATATATAATATTATACATAACCATGATCGTACACATGTACATAACCACGAATGTACACATGTGTACACGACCACAATTATACACATTGACACACATGTACATATGTACGTAGTCATTATGTACTCATGTACATGAATGACAAACATAAACAAACACAAAACATAATTGTTTATTTGACAATATGAGGCAAAAATGAAAGCAAACAAAAGATAAATGACCAATCTGTAGTTAAAAAAGGGGTTGAAATGAACAATCAAGAATTTAGAGAACTAATTCGAGTAGACATCTGCACAATTACAAAGAATTAGGGTCAAAACGCAATTATGTGAATCATAAAGGACCAAATGAGCAAAAAACGTAACAATAGCCATTGATGCTCTCGAGCTTGTTCTGATGGAGTCGCGACGGCGAGATGTGAGGCCATGACTTCGAAAAATACTTTAAGGACTATGTGGTGGTGCGAGTTTGTTGGTGCGGAGGTTGGCGATGGTTGAGATTCATGGTAGAGCTTTATTGAAATGGAAGAACTTGGTGTAAGAGTTGCCCAAAAATTGTGACAAATTTAGGGTTCTAAGGGTAATAGATCTAAGTATTTTGCTCTTGAAATCTTTGTGTCTTTTTTTTTCTTTTTTGGGAAGACTGAGAAAAAAAAAAGAAAAATTAATTTTGGAATTGAAAAATCAAAACAACGATGGAAGAAGAGAAAGAAGAAGAAGGTAAGGAATAGAATAATGTTTTCTTTTATTAAGTTATGTTAAACAAAAGAAGTAACTGATTTAGTTTGAATGTAAAGAAAGAGAGTGGATTAGTTTGGAAAAACTACCTTAGTAGTCATAACTGTCCTATAATGAAATAAAAAACTTAAAACTGCCCTACAATGTAAAAAACTCATAAAAATATGTGTATATGTGTGACATATATTCATGGATGTAGAGAGAGGATGGAATGAGAAACTTAAATGATTATGTCATAATTACTCTATTATGATTCACTCCTCTCAACAGAATGACGTTGACACGTCATATTAAAAGAAAGTGGATACATTTTCTCCAATCTTTACATAGACAGATAAGTAGGTAAATTTGTACAACCATGTGAAACATAAAAGTTATCTGTACTCAGTAGCTACATACATATGCACTAATTTGCTCTCATCACAATCAAAATGAAAACAAACTAATTATTGTTAATCACACACTTTTTATATTTTGTATGCCTTGACCTGTGCTTTTCCAACTTTTATAAACTAAAACATAGAAATTAATGTACTTCAAATATCACATCACATCACGCATGGAATGGTCTGTTTAGAATCTCCAGAAATTGAGCCTTTTGACTTTATAACGTCTGAATGCAAAAACATTGCATGCATTGGCATTCGAACCTATTAGTTGTCATAGGCTCTAAAGCCTTCGCTCTCTCTGTCCACTGTCAACATTCTTGACTCTGGATACACATTTTTCTTAGGGGCAAAGGATATTTATGGACTCATTTAGAAATACGGAGTTCATTTAGAAATATCTTGGGGGCAAAGGATATTAATGTACTCATTTATCTCGTTTTTGTATCATAGAAATATCAACTGATCAAAAAAAATATCTCGTTTTTGGTTATGCATCCCAATATAATTTTCAACTGAAAACCTCTAGAATGTACCGTAAGAATTTGGATGTTTTTGTGATTCAGCTTAAATATTTAAAATTCCAGTTTACTGGACTCTCGTGCTAACGTAAACTTACCTTATTTTTTGAACTTTCATTGGTATCTAAATTCCAGAGAAGCTATTTCATAACATATCCTATTTTTTTTTCTTTTTGTTAGATGGGTAGCATACAATTTTTTTTTCCCGAAAAGCTATATCATAATGAATTAGCTATTTAAGACACAACTGTAGTTTACTTAGAGCACCATTAACCTTAAAAATAAAAAGTTGGGTTTTTATTATTATTATTTTTGGTCTGATTTAAAAAAAAAGAAATTAAAAACTAACCAATCGCAGATTGATACATGTCAGTGAGACCATGAATAGTATAAAAATTCACCTCTTACAAAGAGGAAGAAAATGTGAGTTTTTTTTTTTTTTTTTTGTGTGGCATTCACCTCTTTAAAACTCAATTAAAAGTGGGGATAACCATGGTCTTAACTACAACACAACTTTCATGAACTCATGATCAAAAAGCACCAACAATTAATATATATATATATATATATATATATATAATCTAGAAAGTTTTTAGAAAAAAAATCACTAGGTTTAATTATCCTTGTGGTTAATGTTTGTTTGATTCCTGTAGTTATTGATTAGTCGACCACGTGATACCAATAACTAGTTATACCTTATGTATACATATGTATGATGTTTTAAATTTTTTTCTTGTATACAAAAATGATATTTACGATATAATTAATGAGTTTAACTTTAAAACTAAAATATAAAATAAAAAGTAAAATTATGAGTGAAAATTTTTTATTGATTAAACTAAAAAGTAATCTTCTATCTGTTTCTTAAAAAGTATATCATTTTAGGTTTTTTCCAGATTATATAATTTACATTTTCAATGCAATTTTTACATTAAATTTAGTTTTTAATTTTTGAAACAATCATCATATTTTATTTAAATCAATTATATTTAATTAATCACACATAAAATAAATAAAAATTAATATATTATATATTTTTCGTAATCTATGTAAAATATGTCTAAGTGGTATTTTTGTGAAGATGAAATATAATTAAAAGAGTATTTTATTGTTGTTAAATATGTGTGAGAAATCTTAAATACTCTTTCTATTTCATTATAAGTGTCATTTTAACTTTGTACATACATATTAAGGAAATAAATAGTTTTGCATATTTTTTTATATAAAAACATAATTATCTATACACCTAATTATATTTCAATTAAAAGAAAAATAAATTGCATAACAAAATTAATAAATTTTACATTAAAAACTGAAAACAACACTTATTTTGTAAAAATAAAAATTTCTATTATGACACTTAATATGAGATAGAGAGAATATCATATTTTTGTATATGGAAGAAGTATATGTTAGTACAACTTAACAATATTTGTTGTTCTTAAAAAATTTGTTTATGGAGGAAGTATATGCTAGTTCAACTTAACAATATTTGATGTTTTTAAATATGTACACTATACTTTTCGATTATTTTAGCTTTCCATCTTTGTAAAATATGGAGAAACAACAACAACAGCAAAAAATATACGGAGAAACAAAACTAAAAGACAAGACTATAATAAATGCATGCATGCAGACAAATTGCAATTTGCCTCTGCTTTTACTTTTAACACAGTCTATTTTGATTATGTATTTTCAGAAGAGTACTCTTTTCAGAAATAAAAACTAGTATTCGTATTCACACACATAAGTGCGTAGTGTTCTGTCAACATTCTTATTACATCATAAACTGTTTGTAAAATACGAAACAGCTCTTTTGTTGTTTGACATTTCCACTCTTTTGTCCCCACTCTTTCCACAAACTAAAATTCTGTGAGAACACTTCATTGCACAATGCAAGTCTTAAATTTATTCACGTAGCATATATCTACTAGTCTGTTAACTTCTTAAGATACGTAAACCTATAACAGCGACGTACCAATAAGAGAAGTAATTGCAAAGATGGACCATATGAAACTGTAATCTCAAAAAGAATGTTCAAATTAATTCATGTTTTTCAAGCTACAAGTTTTGCTACCTCAATGGAAACCATCACCTATTCTACTGAAAATATGCAAATTTTCAAGTTTCTGAATAATTATCACTTTTTTTTCCTATTTTCAGATAAAATCAATAAAAGAATCCTGAACCTTTAATAACCGCAAATAGTCTTCAGTATTTTTTTTTGTTGATATGTATGATATTTTAGAAGTTTTAGTTCTACTAGATCGTATTCCGCGCTACGCGCGGATAAATGCTTTTATATATTTTACAATTATTTATACACAGAATATCCACTCCTACAATGCATCCAGCAATTCTAATACCAAACTTTTAGGTGTTTAATGAAAATTTAGTTTACAAATACGATATATAGTCAACTTAGTTTTTGTATGTATATTTGTAAGTCAAATGAAATGTATACCATATATATGGTAAATAGTGGTGAATCTTGCTTTTTTCTTTTCACTTCTTCCTTTGCATTTTTAATTTCGACCCTTAGTTCTAATTTATGAACTTATTCAAGTTATGTTTAATGTCGAATTTATGTTTTAATCGGATTAAACCATTAAAACATATTTGTACAAAAAAGTATTATGTTAATTAAATGTGATTAGTTTAATTTGAAAAAATTATTTGTGGGAAAAATATTAGTCTGGAAAGATAATTAATGAGGTAAAAATTGCATGTATTCAGTGTTTGTGCGAATAGTTGAAAAAGACAATTGATGTCTTCGTTTCGGCTCTATATAACTTTATAAAGACAAAACTAAATTGTATAGATGGACATGCTGAGAAGCCACAATTTCAAAGCTAAAAATTTTCAAATAATGTAATAAACTATTGATAAAAAACAAAATACATATCTAGAAATTTGTCGCAGACAATGCATAATTAGTTATATAAATCAATCACTATTTGAGTAGTTTCTGTATGGAAATAGAATCAACTCAGGAAACATCACACAATGTCTCAAAATATTTTCTGAAATTAAAAATCTTAAGCAAAATACTTTACGAAGATGTTATGTTCAAACTGTAATCAAAGTTTACATAAAATATTAGTTACGTTAGCCTTCTGTCAAAAAAAAAATAGTTAAGAGAAGACGATGGTAGTGCATAAGAGCATCTCCAAAAGACACTCTATAACTTCAAATATGAAGTTTTTGTCTCTCCAAAAAGGAACTCTAAAACTTCAAATTTGAAGTTTTGAGTAGTGAAACTTGAAATATAGAGTGTCACCATTCAAAATTTCAAATTTGAAGTTTCATATTTTATTTACATTTTAATCCTTACAATTACACATCATATTTATAATAATCTTAAATATTTATTACTTATCATTTTAATCCTTAAAATTATTATTTCATAAATAATTCAAAATTATTATTTCATAAATAATTCAAAATTATTTTTATAAATGTAAATTTTCTATTTACAAAAAAGCATCAAGATAATCTTTAAAATATTTTAAAACTAGAAGTAGACAACAACAATATTACATGATATAATGTGGTATTTTTTTTGTACTTTAATATTTAATTATATATTTCTATTTATAGTTTTATATTTTAGTGTAACATTTTATCAAATGATATTTCTATAATATTTTTATACATGATAGTTATTTATAAAAGCTTATGAATTAGAATTAGCTATGACAAATATAAGAACTATTATATAAAATACAAAGAGTTTTAAAGTTAGGTTTAAAATTTTGCTTTTGGAGTATAACACCTTCAAACTTCAAATATAGAGTTTTGTAAACTCTATAATAGAGAGTCTTTTTGGAGATGCTCCAACAGAACTGTCAAACAAAGGTTTCTATGAAGTGGTACATACTGCAAGTTCATATCTGAATGAAGTTGCCAATGTCACCACTCACCAGCAAGTCGCAACTGACCATTTTCACTTCATCACACTTGAGCTCTTATGAGCCAGCTAAAGGAAAGAAGAAAAAGAAAAAAATTTCTTTTTGCAGTTAAAAATAATTATTTTCTTTTGAAACGTGAAAATGTAAATATAAAGTCGAGTTTTTCACATGAGAGCTAAAACATGAAAGTGTTTATTTTGTATGACCAATCAAGAAATATCATC
>CAKOAT010999890.1:109209-124191 GCA_932364175.1 Eruca vesicaria subsp. sativa
TCTCTCTCTCTCTCTCTCTCTCTCTCTCTCTCTCTCTCTCTCTCTCTCTCTCTCTCTCTCTCTCTCTCTCTCTCTCTCTCTTTAATTCTACTGGACCATAAGGACATGTTCAAAGGGAGCACACTAAAGAGTGTGTTTAGGGTTAAAATATTAATAAATAGTTTAAGAACATGGGGAATACTCAAAGGGAGAGAAGAGAGCATTTGATGGCATATGGCATAAGCACATGTGTTCGTTTTAATTTTCGGCTAATACAGGCTTGACACGTCCACTAGCACATGGCATAAGCACTGATCTTCTTGTAGACCTCCCAAACTGATCTTAACCCCTTTTTGAATTAAATCACATTTTTTTAAGCCCAAGCACATGATGTGTGCTCCCCCTTTGAACATGGCCTAAGTTAACAAAATCATAGCTTTTTACGAATAAATGATAAGTTCTTTCTTTTCAGGTTTCATGTTATAAAAGAAAAAGAATTCTCAGTGGTTAAAATAAACCAAGATGTGGTGATGTACCAAACACTGCAAGAAATACAAAAGCTTTTATTGCTTACAACTATATTTGGTTGAGAGTGATTCTTGAGAAGTCTCCTTAATATGAGTTTAAATAAGCCAAAGTAGAAAAGTCATGAAGCAATCAGCTTCTCTATCTCTGCTCTTCTTCACATCTATGTTCCTGCTCTTCTCCCTTTGACGATGTAGATCGTCATCTCTGTCTTTATCACGTCCCATTTTGTTGTCTTTTCCATGGCTCTTGAAAATTCCGTTTCAAGTTATGAGATTCCTGCTTTGGAACAAATGTCAAAGGCTTATCAAAAAGTTACATAAGAACCCATACGTATGAAACCCACATGATAGAATAACATCAATGACCAGATGTTGTGAAATAATATGCCCACACCCAACCTAATCTACATCAACATTGGTGAGTGTTTTCACTTCTCTTAATTTTATTTCTTTAATCTATTTCCACAGGTGGCCGTTTGTTATGGTTTGACCATGAACCACATATTATTCACTACTGTAGCTTTTCATGAATTTGTTATTGCTGACTTATGTTCTTTGTTCTCAAGAAGTTTCTGAGGCTGTAGGTGGAGCTATGCTTCAGGAGGAGCTCATACCAGCTTATGCAGTTTCGGTTCGATAAACCTTGAATAACAGAACCATATCAAGAGATGTGGTTTGATGTTAGAGTATGTACCTTTTCGTCCACAAATCCGAGGATATGAGTACTTACCTTAACGTGATCAACAATAGCTGAATCAATCCTCAAACTTAGTGGAGCTTACAAATCAAATTCTGGAGCCGCCACGAAGCTACCAAAAACCAAAAGAAATCCAGTTAATGATAGATTGTCAAAACAATATTGACAATCAACGAACAACAGGAAACCCAAAAGAGTTGTGTAAGTCAATGGAAAACCTTGAGGGTTGCATCTTAGGCATATTAATTAGAGATTTTAACAGGTTTTGATAAACCTCTGTTTCGCCAGATCAAACTCGTGACAGACCTTCGGGATGTCGTCTTTGTTGTATAAAATTCTGGCATTCCAACAATGAAAGAGGTTTTGGAGTTTGCTTGGAAGAAAATCTCGACGAATGAGTTTCTAGATAAGGAGAAAGAGGGGAGGTAGAATGAAACAGTAAAAGAGCATATTGATTGATGAAGAATAGCTCGGAGTAACAGAGAAACTGACTTGTTGAAGACCAAGTAATGGGTTAAGAAGATTATATCTGGACGTCTTTAATGAAGTTAGGGTTAGGCATAGAGTGGGCTTGCTATCTATGGACCGTAAGTAAAAGAATGACAATCCAATAACTCATCAGTTTTGAGCTTTACTCGACAAAACAATACTGATGTGGCAAAAAACAACTTTTTATTGGTTGATTTTCCAATCCTACGTGGACAGTCTCATTGATTTAGAATTAAGAGCTTTTAATAGTGTTAGATTTTATCTGCACTTTGAATTTCTCTATCCAAAATTTTAACCTGGTTTAATATATTTTAATTATTAATACTCTTTAACATTTTTTTGCTAGTGGTTAGAATCCTTGTAATTATATCTAAACTATTTTCTTGCGCGAAATTCAACATATATGTGATCTTAAATTTATATCTTTAATCATGTTTGTCATCGCCATTTGGTCTCTCTAAAATTATTTATTAAAATGTTAATCATGTGTGTTATCGCCATTTGGTCTCTCTAAAATTATTTATTGAAATTTCGTTTGCCAAACGCTTTTCAAAACCATTGTTTATAAAACCAAACCGGCTATCGAACCCAGAAATATTTTGGGTCATGGGTCATTGTGGTTTGACCGGGTTCAATCAGTTTTGATTATATTAAACTGAAATTTCTAATATTTTGTAAATAATATGTATACTCTTACAAAGATAGATCATATCAAATAAAATATTTCAATAACCATAATGTTTAGAAAAAAACTTAAAAATAACAAACCAAGAAGTTAGTAAATAATTTATTAATTGAAATATAAAATAATTTAAAAATACATTAAAACTTTTTCCTCCAAATCTTTATCATCCTAAATTTTCATCACCTTTAAAAAAATTATATACACATTAAGTAAAATATAATATACTCAAAGACTCCAAAAAAAAAGACGGCATTACTTTATTAATCCGACAAACCATAAAAAGGAAATTTTTCTTGTTTTATTAATAAAATTTGGTTTATAAATGAACCAGGGTTTAGCTGGTTTGTTGGGTCGTCGGTACACTACAAGAAAACGTTCACTTAACGACCACAGATTACGACCACAATATTGTAGTTGTAACGTTACGTCACATTTACGACTATTAAACAACAAAACTATAAATGGTCGTAAAGTAGATGTAACTTTGGGTCCACCGCGTTTAGTCGTAAAGAAAAGGTAAAACAACGTCCATTTTACGATCAAATATTAAGTAGTAGTAAAGTGGTTGTTACGTAACTACAAAATTACGACCAAATATTTTGCTTCGGATTTACTACCAAATTACGTTAGCGTGGTAGTTTATTCAAAGTAAAATATTTTGGTCGTAAATAAGGGGTAACATTTCCCACTGAAATTGCCTATAAATACAATATGAGCTCTCATTTTTTAGATACAAAAAAAACGAAACAAGATTGTGAAATTAAGATGTCTCGACATATTTATGAGCTTCGGAGTTGGATGTATGCATATAAAGATTCTGAAGGAAGAGTGACAACAGAGTTCCTCAACCGGGCAGAGATATTCATGTATCAGGCCGGAAACACGTCTCTCACGAAGGAAACTTGTAAAATGTTCTGTCCATGTGTTAAGTGCAAGAATACAAAATTCGCTCTTAGTGAAACGGTTTGGAAACATATAGTTAATAGAGGATTTACTCCACATTGCTACATCTGGTTTCATCATGGAGAAGGTGATAGTACGAATGAAGCTAGTTGTAGTAATCAGTTTGAAAATATTCGTAATAGAGAACAACATGCACCTTCGGAGGAGCAGGTGGTAGATCGTGAAAGGATGCATGATATGGATACTGATGCATTTCGTGAAAAAAATTGAGTAATTGTTGCATCAGAAAATGTAGAGGTGGCAATAGAAAATGTAGATCAGAGACCTAACGTGGAAGCCAAAAGATTTTATGACATGTTAGCCGCCGCTAATCAGCCAATTTATGAAGGTTGTAGAGATGGTCTTTCTAAATTATCATTGGCAGCTAGGATGATGAATATCAAAACTGATTATAACTTACCTGAAGTTTTTATGGATGCATGGGCTGAGTTGTTTAAAGAGTATTTACCTGAAGATAATGTGTGTGTTGAATCTTACTATGAGATTCACAAAACTGGTTAATAGTCTTGGCTTACCTTCAGAGATGATAGATGTCTGTATAGACAACTGTATGATCTTCTGGAGAGAAGATGCAGTTGTTGGAGTGTCGATTTTGTAAGAAGCCACGATATAAACCGCAAGGACATGGACGGAATAGGGTACCGTACCAGCGGATGTGGTACTTACCTATTACGGATAGGCTGAAGAGATTATATCAATCTAAAAAGACTGCGGCAGCGATGAGATGGCATGCATAACATAATCGGAAGGACGGCGAGATTAATCATCCCTCAGATGCAAAAGCGTGGAAACACTTGAATTCGGTGCACAAGGATTTTGCAAGCAACATTCGCAATGTTTATCTTGGATTATGTACAGATGGATTTAGTCCTTTTGGAATGCCTGGAAGACAATACTCACTTTGGCCAGTCATCTTGACGCCATACAACCTTCCACCAGAGATGTGTATGCAAAGAGAATTCCTTTTCATGAGTATATTGATACATGGTCCTAAGTATCCAAAGCGATCCCTCGATGTTTTCTTACAACCTCTGATAGAAGAATTGAAAACTTGTGGTCAACAGGGGTGGAAACATATGATTGTTCAACGAGAACCAACTTTATAATGCGAGCCGTTCTTATGTGGACTATCAGTAACTTTCCAGCATATGAGATGTTATCAGGTTGGACTACGCATGGGAGACTAGCGTGTCCTTATTGTATGGGAAGAACTAGCGCATTTCAACTGAAGCATGGTAGGAAAACATCTTGGTTTGATGAGAATCGGAAATTTCTTCCCCTTAGCCATCCGTACCGACGAAACATAACGTTATTCAAGGCAAAAGTGGTTGTACGGGACACCACACCTCCTTATTTATCTGGAGAGGAAATTGAGAACAATATTGATATGGTGCACAAGAAACAGTCAAGAGAGGAGGTAATTGGCATACTCCTGCAAATATGCATGATGGTTACGGGACACAGCATAACTGGCACAAGAAGAGTACATTCTGAGAACTTCCATACTGGAAGGATTTACTTTTGCGACACAATCTAGATGTGATGCATATAGAGAAGAACTTCTTTGAGAACATCATCAATACATTACTGAATGTACCCGGAAAGACAAAAGATAACAAGAACTTAAGGTTGGATTCGCCTGAGTTATGTTGTAGGAATGAGCTGCATATTAAAAACGATGGGAAAATTCCGGTTCCCGTTTTCAGATTGTCAACAGAAGCGAAGGCGGCGTTGTTCGAGTGGGTGACATCAAATGTGAAGTTTTCTGATGGATACTTATCAATTCTATCTAGATGTGTTGAGCAGGGACAAAAGTTTTCTAGGATGAAGAGTCACAATTGTCATGTGTTTATGCAACGACTTCTACCATTTGCATTTGCGGAGTTGCTTCCAAAAAATGTTCATGAAGCACTTGCAGGTAATACACAATTTTTCATTAAAATATATGTATATTTATAATTAAACAGATTTAATACAATTGCAATTATTTTGTAGGTTTTGGAGATTTTTTCAGGGATCTTAGCTCACGTACCTTAACTGAAGATATCATCAATAAAAATGATGATAATATCCCGATCTTAATGTGTAATCTTCAGAAAAAATTTCCACCATCATTTTTTGACGTCATGGAACATCTAGTTCTTCATCTCCCATACGAGTCATTGCTTCGTGGACCGGTACATAACGGATGAATGTATCCCTACGAGCGATCCATGAAATATTTAAAAGGGAAAGCAATAAATCATGCAAGGGTAGAAGGTTCAATAGTTGCTGGGAGTTTGAATGAGGAAACATCTCACTTCACTTCGTACTACTTTGGCTCACAAGTCCGTACACGAAAACAGGCTCCAAGCAGATATGACGATAGTGGTGTTATGCCGACGTATATTGAAAAGGATGTTTCTGACATATTCTGTCAGATTGGACGTCTAGATGGAAAACTAAAAGAAGTTTGGTGGTCGAGTACAGAAGATGCTCACAGTGCCCACACATATATACTTCTAAACTGCGAGGAGATGCATGAGTTTGAACGGTAATAAATATAAGTTAAAATTACATGTTTGCTATTTAATTATATGATGATCGATCCTTTGCAAAAATTGGGATTTCGTTGCACAAGTTGAAGAAACTTTACCAAGAATATCCAGTAATGATCTCAACAAAAGGAAATAACAACACTTTGTGAAGTGGTTAAAAACATAGGTATAAAGCTCAGTATATATAAATTCATTATTGTATTAATTAATAATTATATTAATAATATTATATGTACATAAAGGTTGATTATGATGATCCATTCTATAGTGCGTGGGTTCATGAATTGATACAAGGTCCAGTTGCTAAGGTGACAACAGCACCTATTTATTTCACACGAGGTTACACTTTTCACACTTACGAGTATGGAAGTCGTCGAGCAACGGTTAACTATGGAGTATGTGTAAAAGGCGAAACAGATTTCTATGGAATCTTGCAAGAGATCATCGAGGTGGAATTCCCTGGTTTAGTGAAGCTGAAATGTGTCCTCTTCAAATGTGATTGGTTCGACCCTACAGTTAATAGAGGTGTTTAGTATAACAAGTTTGGAGTTGTGGATATCAATTCCAAACGGAGGTACAACAAATTTGAGCCCTACATTTTGGCATCTCAAGCTGACCAAGTTTGTTTTATTCCATATTTGCGGATTAGACAATCTGGAATATCTTGGTTAGCCGCTATTAAAGTTACACCTCGGGGTCGTGTTGTGAGTGACGAACAACCGCCTTTGCAAGGAGATGCCGTTAATGAAGTGGAAGTGCCTGAACAACCTACTGATGAAATTCTACTCGTTGATCCCCAAAACTTTGGTTATGAAGATCTTCCAGATGATTTAGGAGACGAAGGCAATGAAGATGAATTTGAAGAAAACGATGACATAGATGATGCTTCGGAAGATGACGAGTAATATCATATATATACCATGTATTGTCTTAATGTTTTTTAAGTTTGTATTCGATATCTACTTTTGTATTGTATTGAAGTTTGAAGTTTGGGGTTTGAGGTTTCAGATTTAGGGGTTTTTGAAATTTTTGGGGTTTAGGGTTTAGGGTTTAGGGTTTAGGGTTTAGGGTTAATGGGTTTCAGATTTAGGGTATAAGCAACTGTAGTCCTTTTTTTGTCGTAAATACCTCTGGGTCCCTTTTTAGTCGTAAATATACCTCTATATTACGACTAAACGTTAATTTATATATACGTTAGGAAATAAACAAATATAGTCCCTTTTTGGTCGTAATGCTCGTGGATCCCTATTTAGTCTTAAATTTACCACTATATTACGACCAACATTTAAAAGCTTTATACCCAAAGTGGACATAATTTACGTCTACGTTACGACTAAAAGTAGATCTAGTATCTCTTTCGTCGGTAAATTCCCTTTAAATATGTTACCCTTTCCCATTCCAAAATTGGACAACAAAAAAAACAAAAATAAAAACATCAAAAACAAAAATATGTTACCCTTTCTTAAGATATTTGTAATAATAACTTAGATAAATGCTCCCATAGATGATAATTTTTGTCTATAGGAGCTTTGTTTAAGTTATTAATACATGTGTTAAGGTTTTAATTTTTTCCATTATTCATATTTCGACGTAACTGGGCCGTAAGCAAAAATAGACCCTATTTGGTCGTAATGTACAAGTAATATTTGGACCCTTTTTGGTCGTAATAGGATTTAGATTCAAATGCGTCGTAATGTCGTCACGTGTAGAAGCCAACTGGTCGTAAATTGTGGTCCCTAAATAGTCGGAAAGTATTTTTGGTCGTAATCTAGAAGTAAAGGACCTATAAATTACGACCACCCCTAAATCTCTATATAAAAACGCAAGTGAAGACCGCATTTCATCGTTCTCTCCTCTCTCACTAGCCATCAGTTTCCCTCTCTACATGTATTTTTTTTTTTAGTTTTAGATTTAGGTTTAGGTGGTTAGTTTAGGTTTAGGTGGTTAGTTTAGGATGTAATTAGATTAGGGTTGTAATTAGTTTAGGACGAAATTAGATTTATATTTAGTATTTTATTACTTTTTTACCTATTTTAAATTAATTGTTTCTAAACATGATTTTTTTTTTTAGTTTTAGATTTAGGTTTAGGTAGTTAGTTTAGATTTAAGTGGTTAGTTTAGGATGTAATTAGATTAGGGTTGTAATTAGTTTAGGACGAAATTAGATTTATAATTAGTATTTTATTACTTTTATAACTATTTTAAATTAATTGTTTCTAACCATGATTATTTTTTGTACAGATATGTCCGGGAGACAGAGATTAAGAAATATGGCGACAAACCGTCGACCTTCTTACGGCGATACATTTCTCGGTCTCTCGTCGGATCCATCAGCTTCCAGCTCTGGCACTGTCCCTGAGACCGTGGAGCAAGGCGCTCACTCTTATGTGCCTCCTGGTACGTATGTGCCGCCGCCACCTCCTCAGTTTGACCTCGCTCCCTACTACCCTCAGCATGATCCTCCATACGATCTCATCAGCAATACATCCCTCCTCCGCCTCCCGAAGTGCCTCCGCCGCCTCCTGCAGGTGTCCATCCGGATTTGCTTGTGCCACCGGATGCTCCCTACGCTAGATACACGGTCGATGATCTTCTCCAAATGCCGGGACGAGAGGTTTACCCATCATCGATCCAGATCGACCACCCAACACGTTTTGGTAACTTTTGAATTTTTTCCATATATAAAATTTTAATTATATATAAGCATGTTGTAATTATATATAAATTTTTTCCATATATAAAAATTCAAGTATTTTTTGATTTTTTTTAGGTTTCCAACAGACAATCGCTTGGGATGGAGCGTCGCAGACATCATCCGGACGAACTTTCGGGATTCTCATCCGAACTGGAAGCTTACACCAGACCACGTTCGGAGGACGTGGTCCAAATATTTTGCGGTAAGTTATTTATTTCTTAATGAAATTAATTTGTTTATGCTTTTTCATTTTATTATTAATTTCTCATTTTAATTATTTTTTCACAGCAAAAGTGGAATTGATCTATTGCTGTCAACGAGAAGGTGAAGGAAGGTTTCTACGAGAAGGCGCAAGAACGCCTCAAGAACATTGTGGGCGATTGGAAGGACAAGTGGAGGTTTGACCCTGCTTCCGCATAACCCATCTACATCAGCGTTACTGTTTGGACTGGCTTGACGGCTTATTGGAGTTTGCCTAAGTCAGTTAGAACTTCGGCTCGTTGCTCCAACAACCGAATGAAGCGTGATGTAGAGGGTAATTTGGTAGTAGTGCCCCACACTTCTGGACAGAGTCCACACGCATGAAAAGCCTTAGAAATTGTAAATACTAAAATTTTTATAATTTGGTTTTAAAATTTTTATAATTAAATTTTTTATTGAATACATTAATATATAGTTTAATTTAATTATATTATTTTGTAGGCTGTTCGAGAAGGAGCACCACCGTCTCTTACCCGACTTTACAAGTTGACGCACCAGCGTTCTGACGAGATGTTTGTAGATCCTCGAGCAGAAAGGATCTACAATGATGTTGAGGATCAGATCCAGGAGGTCCAGACCCAGTTGACGTCGGAACAAGGTGAATCCGTTCAATTAACCACCATTGAACAAGATAAAATTTTCGAGGAGGTAACTATTATTCAATATTATTAATTCTAAGTTTCATTTCAATTATGTACTAATTTAATTTATTATTTTCATTAATTGAATGAAGGTTATCCCGAAGAAGAGGGGACGGATGATCGGGATCGGTTCGGTGAACGATGTTCCGAGGGCTAGAGCTGAATACGATGCAAGACAGCACAATGAATCTCAGCTCCAGACCGATTTGACGAACGCCAACCAAGTCATCTCGACCCTCCAGACAGACAACGAGACCCACAGGGCCAATATTAGGGCCATGGCGGAGATGTTTGATGTTATTGCGGAAACAAACCCAGCACTTGCAGCAATGTGGAGATCTCGATGTTCAACCATCAACCCTGACCCAACTCCAGAAGAGCAGGCGAATGCGGAGCGAGTAGCCGATGAACTTGCCTCCCAATTTTTCGAAAACATTAATCTTAATAATTAGTTTTTTTTGTTATGTAATTTGAATATATATATATATATATATATTTAATATTATGTTTTTGGATTTATATAAAAAGTTAAGTTTTTAAAATACTTTTGAAATTGAAGGATTTTTTTATAAATATTTAATATCATAAATTAAAAAAATTAAATTTAAAAATATAAAAACTAATTATATTCATAGCGGTGAAATGGTCGTAACTTTTAAAAGCATTTTGAGGTAAACTGGTAGTAATATTTACGTCTAAATTACTTCTAAATCTCAAGTATCAAGGTTAATTGGCCGTACACTTTACGTCGAATTTAATTCTAATCTACATCGACATTTGCGTCTTCTTTACGACCAAATGTTACGACCAATGAACGAGTAGATATACAGACGTAACTTTACATCACATCAACTTCTACATTACGACCAGAACTTTTACATTTGCTTTACGACCAAAACATGTAGTCGTACATTTTACTACCACTTACGACCATTGTTGTATTACGACGGGCTGCTAACGACTAAACGTGTTTCGTTATTTTTTGGTCGTAAGTGGTGATTTACGACCACATAACAACCAAAATTGTAGTCGTTATACTCATGTTTTCTTGTAGTGGTACCCTGTTTTTTAACGGTTCAAGTTATGCTGGACATCCACATGGATATGGACCTGGTTTTCGAATATTTGGAGATAGCCTATGTATAATTGTACCTTTCTTTTAGTATTAGTCCCGAATACCCTTAGGAAAATAGAAAAAAATGAAAGAACAATGGAAAAGTAGATAGAGGAAGAAAACAGTTTTCTTTATAAGAAAATGAAGTACAGAGACACTCAAAAACTTTCATTTTTAATTATAGTTTACTTTTTTATTAAAAATAAAAAGAACCACAAAAAACCAGACAATCAAATTGGTGATTCAAAATTCACCTAAATGATATAACACAGTTACAAACGAACACTATGTGCAAACTTGTTTGCATTTTTGTTATTTTGCGCATGAAAATGTTATAACAAATGTGTTAGAAAATTTACATCGCTAAATTCATATAAACTAGGTATTTTCCTGGACCATGTGCAGTAATAAAATTTTAAGCTTAAACTATAAAATCAGATTTTATTTTCTTCTTACGAAAAATTTAATAGAAATTTTGATTTAATTAAAAATAAAATTAAAATAAAATAAAAACTCTTGTTCCTTTAAAATTATATTTAAGAATCAATATATGTATAAAATTATAAGTTTGAATAGATTTTTTATCTATTTTTAATAACATATATTAAATCAGCTTGTATAAATTAATAAAATTTTTATAAAGTTATATAATTATAAAACAGTACAACTAAACAGTATTTTTAAAATTTGTAGATATATAAAAGAATTAAAATAATAAATTCAATTTAACATAAAATTAAATCAAAATAAACAATTTTGTTTATTTTAGATTATATTTAAGATGATATATATATATATATAATTATAAATTTAGATAAATTCGTTGTTCTATTTATCTTGAATAATATGTATTAAATAACCAGTCCAATTAAACAGTATTTCTAAAATTTGTAGATATATATATATATATATATATATATATATATATATATAAGAAGCTAATATTATTATGCTTTAAAATTTCTAATTTTGTTAAAAATTAAAAAAAATTTTAATAGATTATATAATCATAAAAAATAATTAAAATTTTATACCCTATTATTATATTTCTATTATTATACTATTTAATACTAAATTTAAATAGATTTACAATAATGATGATGTATAATTTACTATCATATTTAAATACTTTACCAAAAAATAAATAAGCATTAAATACAATTGTCCATATCATATTAAATCATATGCCATGTCATCTTTCTAGTATGCCATATCACATTAATTTAACGTAAATGATTGTAGAAACGATATATGTTAAAATCACTTTGCAAATAATGTATAAAAAATGATTTAAGAAATCAGACCATTCTGCCAACGTTACCACATAACTTGTCATTTTTACTCTCTTCTGGAGATATTATAATACTACAAGAAAGTATAAAATGACTTTCCAATGTCTATATCCGTTAGAAACACAACAAATATAATATATTTGAACGATCTTTGATAGATTGTCAAATTTTTTTATTTCGTCGAAAAACTGATTGACGACTTTCAACCGCTACTCCCCAAATTTACCGACTGTCCGCTGCGAGATGGAGATGGTGAGTGGTGCGGGGGTTTTGCGCTTAACATAGGTAGATGCTCGGTGCCTCTGGCGGAAATTTGGGGAGTATACTATGGTCTTGTGATTGCTTGGGAGAAAGGTATAAGAAGATTGGAGGTGGAAGTTGATTCGAAAATGGTGGTGGATTTCCTTATGGCAGGGATCGAGGACACTCATCCGCTGTCTTTCCTGGTGCGTTTGTGCCATGGCTTCTTGACGAGGGACTGGTTGGTCCGAATTGTTCATGTGTATAGGGAAGCTAATCGATTAGCTGATGGATTAGCTAACCTTGCTAGTTTTCTTCCTTTTGGTTTTCATACTTTTGCTGTTGCTCCGATGGAGCTTGTGGGGTTTGTTACATGAGGATGTCAATGGTTGCTTGCAGCCAAGACAAGTACGATTGTAGTTTGAAGTTTAGTTTTTAATAAATTGGGAGGTTCTCTCCCATCTTCCTACCAAAAAAAAAAAAAAAAAAAAAACGTTACCACATAACTTGTCATTTTTACTCTCTTCTCGAGATATTATAATACTACAAGAAAGTATAAAATGACTTTCCAATGTCTATATCCGTTAGAAACACAACAAATCTTTATAAATAAAGTTGAGTTTAGTACCTTCTTAAACTGTCCACATCATCAAAAGAAGGTGGGGTAAAAAAATCTATGTGGCAACAACAAACTTTCAACGAAATCAGCTTCTTTCGTACTCATTTTGTTCTTTTATTTGGGCTTTAGTGTTTAGTCGTATTTCCCTCAGTCCAATTAATTGCTTCTGTTTGTTTAGATATGTGTCCCATGTAAATCATGGAAACAGACACTACACTCACATCATCCTCTCCTTTCCGCCTTCGTCTCTGTCGTCTCAAATTACACCTCTTTCACTGTATTGTAACCGACGAAATTAAGGTGAGCCACCACTTTCTGGCGATTATTTTTTTTTATGTTTATGATGGCATTCAATCGTAGCATTCAACGACTTCAAAATCCTTTCATCTCCCCTGGCTTCCTCAGTCATTTCAAACACTATATATATGGAGCTGAAAGGAATGTCACCGCTCATATTTTCTTCTAGATCTCTATTATTATTATTTTTTTGGTAAAATTCTCTATTATCTCTATTATTATTATACTAAGGCATCTCTAAGAAGATTAAGGTGAAAGCGTATCTACTGTTTGTGTTCAACTTTTTCGAGATTTTGATTCAGAAGATGAGAAAGTCACCATTGATAGATTTCAAAATGGTAGGCTTACTTTACTGTGTTTAAGTTTGTTTTGTGGCTTTGTTACGACTTCTAAATTGATATTGTTATTTGGAAATGGAGAAATCAAACGCCCATGGGCTGAATAATCAAAAGGCCAACCTTGAAGCTGGTGAATCTGAGTCATATGAAGAAGATGAATCTGACTCTTAATTTTTTTTTAATGAGTTGTGATTAGCATTGAATCACTTAATTAGTTGAAAGCTATAATCTTGATGCTGATTTCTGAAATGTGACGCATGTTTTTTTTAATTTGGTATAGATGGATTCGGATGATGATGATGGTGACACATAAGAAGAGGAGGAAACACCTCTAAAGGTATTCACCTAAGAATTGGTTCTTTTCACTAATAGCTTTGAAAGTTTGTGAAATTTTGATTGATAATGTAAGGAATAAAAAAGGTGAAACCACGAGTAAGAGGCCAAATGGTGGATCAATAAACAACAACAAAAACATTGTGTCAAAGAATCCAAAGTTGCAATTCAGCATAAGCCCTTAGATAACTAAACATAACTCAAGATAGAGCTATAAAATCTCAAAACTTTGAATACTAAAAATTGGATTAATGTTTGGTTATAAACTAACTATGTGCAGGAGGGCATAAATGGTACAAGTGCAATAGAGTACATCCTCCAAAAAGGAAATAGAGAACGGGCCAAGTCATATTGTTTCATAAACTTTTGATAGTTTTTCCTATTGATGAATGGTCTGAGTGGGTGAGGATTTTGGGTTCCTAAAATTTTAGATTGTTAAATCATTCAAATCTATGTTATGTTGTAGTTTGCGATGTCAATGGGATTTAATGAAATATTTTTACTTCTCAGGTGAGTAGTAATATTATGCCTTATGCCTTCTGTTTGATAAACTGATCAACAAATATTCAAATTCTTACAGTTACAGACTTACAGTGTGGACAAAAGATAGTGCTGCACGAAACTTCAGTTTTCTTAAAAAAGTTTGGGTTTTTACTGGATTGGTCTTTTATTTAGTTTTGTTAGTCTTCATCTCAAATACCAGCTTCAAGATCTTATTTTGAAAACTCAAAAGATGTTATCCGATGCTTTAATCAAAATAGATTTCAGCAAACTTAAACACACATTGGAAATATGATAACAATCTGCATCAGAGTAAGGCAAATTTAACGAAGAACAAACAATGAAAAGTGTTTATATTTCCTCAGTTCAAGTAAAACCATCGTCATAGTTTTTCAGGTAACAAGTTAACATTCATTTTTTTGGGGTAAAATCACTTATTCATTTGCTTTAAGGAACTGAGTGAAGTAAGCGGCAAGAGAAAAAAAATTTCGGGTGTTCCTCACATTGTTTATTCATGGTAACGCCAATCTCTCTCCTTCTGTCCTTCTCTACCTCAAATCTATGGTTTTGGTTTCTGTTGAATCTGAGTTTTGTACGGTCGATTGACTAGAAAACTAAACTCGATTTGTGGGTTCTTCGAAGGCGTTTTATTAATCAGAGTTGATATCAAGAGGAGATTACAGAAAGATTCAAGAAAAGAACAAAGGTCGGAGCTTTATAAAGTCCGACCAGATTACAAGGAGGTTCGATTGATCGTAAAACCCTAAACCTTGC